>ML814341.1:14471-59045 GCA_009831015.1 Picea engelmannii | reverse complement strand
TAATATATATATATATATATATATATATATATATATATATATATATATATATATATATTCGAAGTAAACCTTTGTGAAAAACCCTCAAAGCACTTCTCTATGATCCATGGATTGTAAATGGGATAAACCGTTGGCCCTGATTACGAGGCCTAACCCCAAGGGGATCAAGACATTCAAACCCGTGACTGACACAAACATGAGAGATATCAAGTCTAGATCTAGACCAATTGAGCTAACTCTCGGGGGCTATATATATATATATATATATATAAGACTTTTTGTTCTTCTTTTCTAAATATTTGACTTTTTTTATTTAAATTCTCCATTTAAAATAATAATAAAAAATCATGTTTTCCTTAGATTTTCAATTTTAGGCCCGAAACAAAAAATAAAATTGGTATTCCAGGTAGCACCACATTTTGATTCGAGTGTTGATTTTGAGGTTTTGGTTCACAATGAAATTGGTTGTCAAGGCTACTAAAAAAAAAAAAAAAAGGTGTTATTAGCAGCAACACTTTTTTAAATGGGGGTAAAACAACCACTAGATGCAACCTCTAAAAAGATGAAAACTATGAAGAATTCTAATCAAGTTGGTAACTATGTTGTTGTTATAGCATGGAGTGATGTACCCACCATTGGAAATGATGCTATGAACTTACAAAGGTACTGAGATGCTCACACAAAGCTTGTTTCAACAACATTAGTAGGGGTTGGTCACTTGATGATGAGCTCCTTCTCTGCAATATCAATATTGAGTTTACCAATTATGAACCCCAAGTACACCATGAATTGTCACGCAAACTCATATTTATTAAGGTTTGCAAGCAAGTGATATATCCTCTATCTTTATCACACTCGCATTATTTTTGAGATATGATCTTCCCAAGTAGAGCTAAGAATTAATAAATCACCCAAATACATTATTACAAATGAATCTAGGAAGGGACACAATACATCATTTATCAAACAAACAGATGTCGCTAGTGCATTACATAAACAAAAAGGAACTACCAACCATTCACATAAACGTTGCCTCAATGTCTTGACTGTAATATTCCAAGTGTCTTCTTCTTTGACTCCTACTTAGTGGTATCATGATTTGAGACCCAATTTGGCGAAGAATTTGGCATGTTACAACATGTCCAACAAGTCATTAATCTCAAGCAATGGGTACTTATTCTTGAGAGAAATTTTGTAGTCAATTTGCGATCTCCACATAGGGAAAATTTTAAGGATACATTCTCATTTGAAAGAGTATAAATCTTAGAAATTTTTATTAATACTTAAAATACCAACTATAAATGTTTGACAATATTTTTGTAAGAATATCCAAATTTCATGGTAAGAATTTTATATAGTTTCTAGAAAAAATTGGCCAAGGGTAAATCATTTTTGGAAAAAATGGAAATTAGCTAATCATTTTGGGGAAAAAAGGAAAATTATTAGTGTTTGGGGTTACTCCGAAAGTGTTTACACCATGCATAGGGCTGCTTCATGCGTTGTGGAATGCATGGTGTGTTGACTACCCTTGGTTGTACCATGATAGACATACATATTGGATATAGCTTACTCATGTACTACTATACCTTTGCTTGATGCTTATGTGTCACAATTTCTTAGGAGGTTGGAGAACTATGTGGCATGGTGATTTTCTTCACGAGGTGCACTTGGATGAATTGCTTGCTTGCTTGGGATTATGACCTATTTGGAGGAGGAGTATTGTTCATTTAGGAGGAGAGAATTAATCCCTAGGTGGCATAGTGACACTTGGTTTCTTACATGGACTTGTGTTTTACTTGAAAATGATTGAGTTAAGGAGTGTTCATGGAGGTGTTGTGGACAAGGGGGTGCCGATGGATTAGGAGGGAGTATTGGAGCATTGGAGGCCTATAGAGGAGGAACATTGGACCCTTCTTGTAGAACACTCACCTTTTGACTCTTGATTGTTAAGCGTACACACCTTGGATCTTGACACGTGTCAATTAGAGGTGGAGTGCTTCACATGTTTCCCTATCTAATGATTAGTTAGGTTGTTTGTTTCTAGATCTTGTCCACTTTGCTATTGTTGGCCTCCCTCACCTATCATATTTATGAAGGGATGAGAAAGTATTTTCATTCATTAATTCATGACATCATCATGTATCAGAGTTGTCTCTTTCATATGCACTTCTTCTTCATTGTATTTTTCACTCTTATCTAGTGCACCAGGGTTCTGGTGTTGTTACAAGGACCATGTCAAGGTTAGGGTTTTCCCTAAGAAGATAAGGGAGGCTAGGGTTTGAGAGAAACCTTAGAGGAGAAAAGGGAGCACTTTTTCTTGTGGATTTTGTGAGAGAAGAATACTAAGGTTTTATGGCATTAGAAACCCTAATACTACTTGGAATGTTTGATATGGAGAAGATAGTGAAATAATAACTTGTTGTTTCTTGTACAATTGTATGATGCAACTATAAGTGCCATAGATTATTTCTCAGTGTCTGTACTAGCTAATTGTGAATATTTGGTGGAGCGACCAACTTTGGTTCCTATCTAAGAGGAGTTGGTGACTAGGGTTTGATAGTTGGTGTGATGCTAGCTTGTTTAGGTTTCCCTAACTAGGGTTTGGAGAGCATTGAAAAGTACTATCTTGTAAGAAGCTTGAAGGACTATCTTGTACCAACTTTGTATAAGTTGTTGGTATGTACTTGTAACTTCATCATATGTATATATGAGGAGCTCTTTACTATCCAAACTTTGTGTACATACAAATCTAATTTTCAACTTATGTTCTCATGATGATTAAGTAGTTTCTAGAGTTGGTTATGCATGTTGATTTTACACGACAGTGAACATATTTTTTTAAGTGATTTGATAAACATATAGAAGCTAAGTGGGTATATTTATGGATGTAATAAACCTATTGTAATGAGTATTTTTTAAATCTTTTTTTTTTTAGTAAGTGTGCCCTGAGGGCTAAAAACATTGTTCCCTTGAAGTACATTTGTTCAATATTTATTTTCTTGGGTTGTCTATTGGGTTTAATAATCAACAACAACTTCACTCATAAATATACCAAGCAAGGGACATTAAAATTTTATAGTCAAGAAACCCCTGAAAGGGAAATTCTATTTAATCAATTCATCCCATGTGTATTTCTATTATACATTAAGTCCCTTTATATATTTAAGTGACCATAAAAACTATGACATAATTAGATATTTAGTTCAACCATATGCATAAATATCTCCACAAATATCTCCATGAATCACTAAATTGATCTTCATCCCTAAGTTCCCTCTTTTGTACTCATCATTTTTTCATATGTAGACTTTATGCATAGCCTACTTCATTCACATATTACAATGTAGTCATCATAAATCACAAGTAGGAGATAGTCCTTCACACTCCCCCTTAACAACTACTTGTAATTAAATCTTCACTTCTTCTAGTTTCTTAAATATACAGTCCTTTAATTGATCCGATCAATCTTCTTTAGTCTTCTATGATATTCTATCTTTTTCTTTCATATTCTATCTCCCTCAATCTTCATCTTCAATATTCTTCATTATTCATATTCAATGTTCATCTTTCTAATATATTTCAACTGGATCTTTGTACTGGTGAAATATAAGCATTATGTTTTGTTGAAGTCCATATWAAAAAATCACAATCCATCGAAATACATGGATCACCAACCATTGCATATGTCAATTCTCTAGGAAACTTTTTTCTCAAACATGGTTCATTGATATTTCTTAGATCACATACATTTTCCACTCCCCCCTACATCATCATCAACCATATCTTGGGATTTTTTCAGTTTACCTGTAATAACATCCTAAGTTTTGGTGGATTACACTAAACCATTACATTTCTCAAGTGGTTTTGGCATACCAAAAACCAATCATCGCACAAAGTAGTTATGGCTAACCRCAAACCTTTATTTTCCATGACAAGTGGTTTTTGGTTTACCATGAACCATCAACAATCAAATTATGGAGGTATATTTGTCTTATCATGTCTTACATCTGTTACATCATCATTTGTCTCTTTTTGAGTAGTTTTTCCATGTTGAATTAGAGATTATCACTTTAGAGGGTTTCCCTTGGATACCTATGAGTTCAATTTATTTTTCTTCTAAGGAAAATCTCATGAAAAGTTCTTGAAAATTAAGAGCCATTGCTCCTAATGATTATAACCATTGGACTCCTAATACAATATCAACACCACCCATTTGGATTGCAATCATGAGAATATTCAATAAATACTCCCCCACAAGGATCTTAATACTATGGCACTTCCCTAAACAATTTATGATACCTCCATCTACAATCATTACTTGAAACTCTGTGACTAGATATATAAAGCATTTGAGAATTCTCTCTAGTTTGCAATTAATGAAGTTATGGGTACTACTAGAATCAATTACCACTATTAACTTTTTCTTTTTGATATATGCTTCTATCTTGAGGGTTTTTGGAGTATTGATGCTAGCCAATACATAACAAGATATAGTTGGAATAATCTCTTCTAATTCTAGATCTTGCGATGGTTCCAATTCTTGATCTTCTTCCTCTTCACAGTCTAAGTAGAATTATTTCTTTACACTGCATTTATGCCACTTACTGTACTTGATGTCACAATTGAGACATGGTCCCTTTGGTATCCTTTCATCTATTTGTTAAGGTGTCAACCTTGTAGGTTGAGTGAGGTTAAGAGAGGGAACATGGTGTTCTCTATAGTTGTTAATGGCCACTCTTTTAATAACTATATTTTTACTTTCAACTTTCCTTGCCACACTAAAAGCATGCTCTTGGGATTCGGGTTCCAAGAAATGCATCTCATGTTGAATGCTCTCCTTTAAAGTGCATGTACGAGATCTAACAAATTATCCTCTAGAATGTTCTTTACTTTAAGACTCAGCTTTAGAAATTGTTGAATGTGCTCTATAATTGGAACTCTTTGTTGAAGATTTATCAATTGAATAAAGAATGTGTTGCTCTTAATATTCCCATAATATGGTATCAATTTATCCATAAAAATGGACCAAAAGACAGTAGAATATTTTTTTATGTTCACAAAGCCATTAATACCAGAAAAATTGATCAAGTTCTAAATAAAAGGATGCAAGAGCTACCTTTTGTAAAGTTATCACTTTGTGTAGATCAAATAATTGCTCCATTTGGAATATCCATGTTATATGATCTTTACTATCAAACTTTCTCATATTGATCTTCGGAATTAAGTAGTTATTTGGTCCTGTGTTGAACCCTTGATGATGTTGATCTTGGAGTGATGAAGATCATGATTCTGGGATTCAATATTTGTGCTCTCCATATGTGTTGAAATATTTTCCATAGGTGATTTTGGTTCAACACTATTGTTCTCCTTATTTTCATGATTTCCTTGGATCACAATACCCCTTTTAGGGAACCTCTATAAGCGCTTGGTTTCCATGGAATTTTGTTATCGTTCCATCTTTTGATCCATCAATTATTCCATTTCCATTTTAAGGATTTCCTAAGAACGTGAGACATCCACTAGTTTCAACATACTACTACTCATTTCATTAACTTGGTTCTTCAGTAGGAATACCCCTTTTTGTAAGTCTTCACTTTTTTCCAAACATCATGTGTGAGTTCTCTGGTGGTTTATTAGGGGTAGAAATTATTGCAAAACCCTTTTCCATGTAAGAAAATAACAATACTATATTTTCTTTATCACAATTTTTGAATCACTAAAAACAAATCTTCCAATCAAAAGTTATTCCAATTGTAAGTTACATACATTTAAAGCTCTAATTTGGAGTCTGTCTTGTTGGTCAACCTTTCTCCAAATGTACCTCTGAAATTTTTACCCTTCTGAGTTTGAAATTCGACCTATAGTACTTTTATATGTTTTCTCTGCAATGCCATAGGTTTGACAAAAAATTGATGTGCCAACTAAAAATTATGGTAACTTTCCCAAAATTTGTTGATTTTTTGCCCTTTCCAAAGATCAAACTTGTACAAAATGCCACATGTCCAATTTTTTTGATATGATTATAAAATTTGGACCTGAAGCACTAGTTTGTCCTCTTTCCAATCAAACCGGTGGAATTTAAATTGGATGTTTCTATAATCATTTATGATTGTTTTACCTAAAACATTTGTTTGAGTCTACTAAGTTGTAAGACTAGTAAACAACCCTAACTTCCACAACCCGTCACTTGAAAAGTTTAGAGAATCAGAGTTGGAAATTTTTACCACATGGTTTGTGATATGTCGCCTCATGATCCTTAAAGATTTCATTGTTTGATATATCTATGAAAAAAGTTATTACTATTTTACCCATAACACCTATTTGAGACTAGTTTTAGGACTAGTCAGAAAACCTAATTTCCACGGGCTATAACTCCAAAAGTATAGCAAACCAAAACTTGAAATTTTACCACAAGTACTTAACTATGTCACCTCAAGCTCCCAAACATTTTACCATTTGAAACTTCCCAGAAAATAGTTATAGTGGAAATGACAAGATCACTTGTTTGAAAGAGAAAAACACTAGGATCATATATTGTGATACCAAATGTTTTGCACCAAACACCCAAATATCATAAAAATAAAAGGAGAAGAAAATCCACACCTTCAGAATGAGAGAATAATTACTATGAAGCCTCTTTGAGGGGGCAACCTCCATTTACAATAGAACAAATGTACATGATAAGATGATTCTAAAACTAGGTCTTCTTGGTGTGTGTGTGTGTGTGTGTGTGTGTGTGTGTGTGTGAGAGAGAGAGAGAGAGAGAGAGAGAGAGAGAGAACTCGTACAATTAAAGAGTCTAGCTATTTTATAAACTTTTTAATGTTAGGCTAATCTAACTCTCTTATAAACATAGAACCATGACCATCTTGTTTTTCATCATCAAGGAGGATCATCACAATTCTTAGGGATTTCATTTTCTATGGATTCATGCATCTCAATTATTGACACATGGTATTATTTTCACTATTCATTTTACCTTGCTTATATTGCTTCATTCTTCTTTTTCTACTTCATGTTTCTTGGATTGTCACTTGTCATTGCATTTGTTGTCCATGCCCAAATGTCTATGTCCATTACTCGTTCGTCTTCTTTCATTGTCTTCTACCATCTTCTTTCTCTTCTGCTCTTTTGCTCCCATGTTCTTCTTATTTCATCTTGTCAAACTCTACCTCTTCTTTTGTTCACGTCCAGGAGTCCATCTTCATTTCCAAAAGTGTGTTCTTCATTTTCTCTTTTGTTTTCTTCTTCTATCTTTCATAATTCATCTTTTGATTCTTTCATTAAAATACTTACATAAAAGTGTTTTCTTGTTGGAGTGTGCATAATGTCTAACAAGATAACATATGACAATGGATTGACAAACTTAATTAACACACCACTTTCACAATATGATACAATTCAGATATTGACTTCATTTTTAAATTACGGCTTTACAAAGGGTTCATTATATAACCAGGTTGTTTCAATTGACACTTAAATTTGGCTTGAACTTAACTTTGTCTCTTTACATCAACAAACATCATCTTGACTTTATGTCAACCCACAAAGACTTTAATTTTCCTTTGACATTGAATTGCTTGGACTCTTTACATCAATCCCAATCAAGTCAATGTCGAAAGTACATTAAAGTCATTGAGCATGTAGAGGGTTTATAGGTTGACGAAAAGTCAAGACAAAGTATGTTGATGTAAAGAACCAAAGTTAAGTTCAATCCAAATCTATAGTCTCAGTTAAAAGATCCCAATTATATAATGAATCCTTTGTAAAGTCATAATCAAAGTCAAACATCAAGCCAAGTCAATAGGTGAAGTGTGTGATATTTTGACAGTGGTGTGTCAATTAAGTTTGCCAATCCATTTTCATAGGTTATCTTGTTGGACATTGTTCACACTCCAACAAGAAAACATTTGTATGCATGTATTTTAATGGAAGAAGCAAATGAATTATGCATGACAAAAGAAGATGGAAAAAGAGAAAATGAAGAAGAACACAATTTGGGAACTGAGAAGATAGATTCCTGGACATGAACAAAATAAGCAAGAGGTAGAATTTGACAAGATGAAATAAGAAGAACATGATAGAAGACAAATGAGGATAGTGAAAGAAAGTGAAAGAATATGAAAGAAGAATGGACATAGAAATTTGGGCATGAACAACAAATATAGTGGCAAGTGGAAATCCAATAAACATGAAGCAACAAAAGAAAAAGAAAAAATAATGAAGCAACAAAAGCAAGATAAAATAAGTAGTGAAAATAATAACTTGTGTCAATAATTGAGATGCATGAATCCACAGATACCAAATGTTGGATTTAATAATCAACAACAAATACACTCATAAATATATCAAGCAAGGGACATCAGTAATTTACACTCAAGAAACCCTCAATGGGAAAAGTCTATTTAATCAAATCCATCCCGTGTATTTCTATTGTACATTAGGCTCCTTTATATATTGTTAGTGACCATAACAACCGTGTCATAATTAGATATTGAGTTCGACCATATACATAATTATCTCCACAAATATCCCCATGAATCTCTCAATTGATCTCCATCCCCAACTTTTCTCGTTTGTACTCATCATGGTTTCATACATAGACTTTATGTATAGTATACTTCATTCACATATTACAGTGTGTTCATCAAATATCACAAATAGGAGTTAATCATTCACTACCTTGTGTATTTGGTTGCACAAAATTGAAATATATATTGTTGTAATTTATATTCTAGAATCATCCCTAAGGCTATAAGTTCATAGGAAATAGATCAGGGAAGCTTCAAGGTTGAGGTGGAATTTCCAAATTTGCATTAAAAACTATTTTGAAAATTTCCAACAAAAATTAGCAAAATGACAAAATTTAATCCCTAAATTTTTTTCCATCTCCAAGCTCCATCCTTGGTACTATGATGATGGATGACCCACAAGGTGAAGCACTTGTTATTATGACTCCTTGCTCTAATAATTAATGCCATTTCTTCATTTGCATTCAGTGTGACCAACCTGTACATTCCTATTTTAGTAATGGAGAGTCAAGTAGCAATGGTACTTTGTGGTCTACTTCCCTATTAGGTGGTAGCCCTTTAGGCTCTTGGAAGGATTCTTTGTAAGCATGCACATGATTTTCCAACTAGTGTTTATGCTATTTTGTACACCACTCAAGAGATACATTCATTTCCATTGATTAATTTCCTTGTAGATTCTTTCTCAAGAAGAGTAGTACAACTTCCCACTTTACCTAATTAATTTCATTGCTTGGTTAGCTCTTTGGCAGAGATATCTTAGATTCTTACATCCATGTGAAATGATGATTGTTATGCAATCCTTGAATCGACAATATCAATTTTCCATCATATTGATGATAACATCTATTGAGTACATGTAGGGGCTCCCAAACACTACACCACACACATCAAGTGGCACCACATCTACCTCCACTTCATAAATAAAATTTTCACTAATGGAAAATCTAGGCTTCCACTACAGTAACCATCAATTCTACATCCTTATTTACCCACCCAAAGGGGTATGGGTGTGGGTAGTGATGTATTCCCATTTCAAGATTACTTCCTAGGTCCTCTACTATGAGATTTGCTTGTGCACCAAGGTCAAATAAAGAATCCACCTTTGTTTTCTAGAGTTAAAACTGTAAATGTGTTGAACCTGCACATAACAGATCTAGCTAAACAATAATACACACATTTGCAGAGAGAATTTGAGGAAGAAGAAGGAGAGAAAGAATGGAAGAATTCTCATTAACCGTGATGAATAATGAATAATTTACACCATGATGAATAATGAATAATTTACACATGATATACTTTGTATAACTCAATGAGTGTGCACTGGAGGAGAACCAATGTGCCATAGTGGTGGTCTAGAGTGATCTGGACACACACCAGCAGTTACGGGAGTGAGCTTCCACCTAGTCTAGTCTCTCAGGCAGTTACGGGAGTGAATTGCCACCTAGCTGAATTAACTAGTCAACTAGTCTTCAGTTAACTGACTGAACAGAGAGTAGTGAGGAGTAGATTAGGGAATCAAGGGTAATGCACCAGTCTGGTAATGATCCAAAGGCAAGTGCGCATTAGCTGGTGATGATCCCAATGTTGCATGGTGACAAAACCAATGCAGCTTCTAAACTCAACTCAACTAGTCAAACTGAAGTGTCAATTGAAAGAGAATATTTTCCAGGTGGAATATTCTCCCCTAAAATATAGGAGACCGGCTAATGACTAATTATGACTAATAAACAAGAAAAAAACTTAGGAAAAAAAAATCCTAGGTGTGTGTGAAGTAACTCCAACACCCCCCCTGAACATCACTCTAGTGAGCATAAAGAATGGGTCCCGACAACGAGACCATGTTAGGTACCCAAATACAAAAGATACACTAAAATAAAGTGAGGAAAGAGGGAAAACCTCATGGGAACCCCCCCCCCTCAAGGTACAATGTATGTAAACATAAGAACTATAGTTGCTAGGCAACTGTGTCCTTCACTCCAAGACGACTTCGCAAAGAATGGAACTTCTGCTTAGTGACGGTCTTGGTGAAGATGTATGTCATATGTTCTGTTGAAGAACATAATTGTAAGTCGATGATCCCCTCGCGTACTAAGTCCCAGATGTAGTGCATGTGGATATAGATGTCCTTCGTCCGTTGCCTTTGAACTGGATCTCTGCAGAAATTCAGAGTGCTCTGGTTGTCACACCAGAGGACGATCGACCGATGAAACTGAATTCCCAACTCAGTGAGAAAATGTTGTAGCCACATAACTTGAATGGTTATGTTAAATGCCCCTATGTACTCTGCCTCGGTTGAAGATAGAGAAATGGAAGCTTTCTTCTTGCTCGACCAACAGATAGGACCATAACCAAGACTGAGTGAGTAACCAGATGTGGACTTGCGATCAGTGTTATCGCCAGCCCAGTCAGAATCAATAAACCCGATGAGATCTAATGTAGAGTTTGTTGCATAATGAATCCCAAAGGTGATGGTGCCCTGTACGTATTGAAGGATACGCTTTGCAACCTTCCAATGTAGCTCATGCAGCTCTTGCATGAACCTGGAAAATGCACCAACTGCATAGGAAAGGTCTGGTCTGGAGTGTGTGAGATACAACAAGCTCCCCACTAGCTATCTATACATTGTGTTGTCAACCAATGGAGTCTCCCCTTTATCCTCAAGTTTGACTCCTGATAGGAAAGGAGTCGGAGCAGGCTTGCAGTCTGTCATGTGAAATCTCTCAAGGAGATCTCATGCATACTTGGACTGAGACAGTTTGATGGATGATGCATCCTGACTGATCTCAAGTCCAAGGAAGAAGTGTATCAAACCCATGTCCGTCATCAAAAACCTGTCATGTAGAATCCTCTTGACTACAACAATCGCTAAAGTCGAGAAATCGGTGATCAACAAATCATCAACGTACAAAACTAAGAGTAGAAGTGAATCAGTCGTCCTGAGCATGTAGACATTCGGTTCTGATTTACAACGTACAAAGTTCTATGACAACATGTAGGATTCCATCTTGGCATACCATTCCCTCGGAGCCTTCTTGAGGCCATAAAGAGACTTCTTCAGTCGACAAACCAAAGATGAGTCCTGCATAAATCCCTGGGGTTGCTCCATGTAGATCTCCTCAGAGAGATCACCATGAAGAAATGCATTCTTCATGTCCATCTGATGGACTTCCCATCCCTTAGCTACCACAATGGAAAGTGTCAATCATATGGAATCCATCCTCGCTACTGGAGCGAAGGTCTCATCATAGTCAATACCATGAACCCGTTGAAAGCCTTTGGCAACAAGCCTGGCTTTGTATCTGCTAATCTGTCCATCCGCTGTGCTCTTGGTCCTGTAAACCCATCTACATCTGACAAGTTTCCTCCTAGAAGGAAGGGAAACCAAATCCCAAGTCTGGTTCTCGAGGAGGGAGTTGTACTCCTCCTGCATGGCGGATTCCCAAAAGGGATTTCCAGTAGCCTCGCCATAAGACTGGGGATCTGAAGACTGAACCAAGAAAAGATGCTTGGAGGGCAATGGTTCAGTGGCAGTGAGTGTAACAGGAGGCTCCTCGAAATCAGATTGAGTCCTCCTAGTATCGGCTGGATTACCAACGAGATCCCCTGCATCTTGAAGAGTAGTTTGTGCCCACTTGGGCCTCTGCTCTGGCTCTGCAACTGCATCTGGATGCTCTGATTCTACATCTGACTGTACTGACTCTGAATTTGAATCATCTGAGTCCTCTGAATCAGAACTCTCGTCTGGAGAAGGGTTGGCATGTGCATGCTCATCATCTCGGACAGGTGGAAGAATGAAGGTGTCTGCATGCGGCTGTTGAGGTACATGTGAGACACTTTCCTTGAATTGGAGACTTCGCTCAATGATGAGTCGGTCCAAGGAAAGGTTAATAAGTGTATATCCCTTCACACTGTCGGGGTAGCCAACAAAAATGCACTCAGTGCTCTGTGGATCAAGTGCCTTCCTCTTTTCAGAGGGAATTTGGGCCCATGCACGTGAACCGAAAATGCGAAAGTGGGTCGCTTCCGGTTTGAGGTTGCTCCAAGCCTCATGCGGGGTCTTATCCTTGACAAATCTATGGGGAGATCTGTTTTGGATGTATGTTACACAATTAAGTGCTTCGACCCATAGTCTATGTGGTATTGACTTTGCATGCAACATGCAAGATGCCATCTCCTTTAGAGATCTGTTTTTCCACTCAGCGACTCCATTTTGCTGCGGAGTATAGGGAACTGTGTGTTGCAACAGAATCCTTGCCTCATGGCAAAGATTATGGATCTCATGATTTACATATTCTCCCCTGTTATCAGTTCGGAGGACTTTGATATTCTTTTCGAACTATGTCTCAACCAAGGCTTTGAAATCTTTGAGGTGTTGAAAGACCTCAGATTTTTTCCTAAGAAAGTAGATCCATGTAAAACGTGAGAAATCATCAACAAAAATGAGAACAAACCTCGCTTTGTTGATGGATGGATGCAGAAAAGGACCCATAAGGTCACTGTGGATTAGATCTAAAGGTGTGGAGGCTCTCTGAGACTTTCCTTTGTCAAATTTCTCTTGAAGGTGTTTTCCAAGAACACATCCCTCACATACTCCCTTGGAGAAATGGATGTCTGGTAGACCATCAACTAGTCTTTGCTTGCTAAGTTGTTGCATGTATCTGAAATTCAAATTTCCAAACCTTTCGTGCCAGATCCTACTACTTTCATCAACATGAGTAAGCAGTAAAGCAGAATCGGGTTCAATGAATTCAGAAAAAATATACAATCTAGATTGATGATTTACCTCACTAGTAGCAACCCTGGAGTTGGTTTGCATGTCCTAGATGTCCATGGAATTTGGTGTGAATATGACTTTCTTTCCGGTGTCGGAATTCGTCATCTGATACATGGAGAGAAGGTTGACAGAAATTTTGGGAACATGAAACACATTCTCGAAGTTTCCATTGGTGAGTTCAATCCTTCCTTTGCCGGTGACTTCGACAAAAGAGTTGTCCCCCATCAGAATAGGACCTTTGCATGCATCAAAATAAGAATACATTGCTTTTGAGGCAGCCATGTGATGTGATGCTCTTGAATCTACGATCCAAGCATCGGGAGAGGAGTTGATGGCAATCAAGGCATGGCTAGAATTGTCTTTCTTGGAATTCAGATCTTATGACTTCTTCTTCTTGGCACCCTCGGGGATGCGATCTCCAAGGTTTTTTTTGCTGAAGTATTTGAGATATCAGATCTATTTGTTTTTGCATGCTTGCAGATTCTGAATGGAATCCATTGTGACAATACGTTCATTTCTCCCCTTTTTTTCCATTTTCCACTTTGGATTCAGAGGCATCGGTGAAGGGTTTTGTGTACCCTTCCTTCTTTGGATGTGCATGAGCTTTCCATTTATCTCTATCTTTAGATTTTTGATATTTTTGGCTGCCATCTTGCACAGTGAGTGCATGAGCCCTTGGGCCTTTGATTGTGCCCATGTTGATGAGCTTGGTTTGCTCTTGTGTTAGGGATTCGATAAAGTCCTCAAGAGAAGGCATCTTCCAAGTGGCTCCAGAGGCGAATCGATAGAATGGAATGTGGATACGAATACAGAGAATTCAGGACCAATCTTGGAGAGAATGGTGAAAACCATTTTTTTCTCCTCCTTCGATTTATCAACCTCGCAAGCTTTGAGTTGCGACAGTAAATCCTTGAATTTTGTAAAGAAATCTTTGATATTGTCGAAGATTTTTGGATCCAATGTGAGAAGCTCCACCTCCAACATGTGTCCCCTCATCTCATCCTATTTTCCAAAGAGCCCTTCCAAGGTGGTCCAGGCTTCATTGGGAGTCTTATAGGAAGATATGTGAAAAATGAGATCGGGAGAAATAAGACTACAAATTGTTCCGAGTGCCTCATCCATGCGATTTAAGTACTTGGATTTTTCTATGGTTGATGTCGATTTTGTATTTGAATTCAAGGTTAACCTATATAACCCTTTGGTTCGAAGATGTATGACTATTTTCTCCTTCCATGCAAAATAGTTGTAAGGTGTAAGAATGAATTTTTTTTGGAAATCCATCTTTCTGTTGTCTTCAATCTTTTGTTTCTGCAAAAAAATTTGGTGTAGCTTTTGCTTAGCACTCCGTTGGCTCTGATACCATGTAAATGCTTTGAACCTGCACATAATAAATCTATCGAAACAATAATACACACATTTGCAAAGAGAATTTGAGGAAGAAGAAGAAGGAGAGAAAGAATGGAAGAATTATCATAACCGTGATGAATAATGAATAATTTACACATGATATACTATGTATAACTCAATGAGTGCGCACTGGAGGAGAACCAATGCGCCATAGTGGTGGTCTAGAGTGATCTGGACACACACCAACAATTATGGGAGTGAACTGCCACCTAGTCTAGTCTCTCAGGCAGTTACAAGAGTGAACTGCCACCTAGTTGAATTAACTAGTCAACTAGTCTTTAGTTAACTAACTGAACAAAGAGTAGTGAGGAGTAGATCAGGGAATCAAGGGTAATGCACCAGTCTGGTAATGATCCCAAGGCAAGTGTGCATTAGCTGGTGATGAGCCCAATGTTGCATGGTAAAAAAACCAATGCAACATCTAAACTCAACTCAACTAGTCAAACTGAAGTGTCAACTAAAAGAGAATATTCTCCAGGTGGAATATTCTCCCCTAAAATATAGGAGACTGGATAATGACTAATTATGACTAATAAACAAGGAAAACCTTAGGAAAAAGAAATCCTAGGTGTGTGTGAAGTAGCTCCAACAAAAAATTGATATGGAAGAAAGTGGTTATCTCCCTCTCTTTCTTGTGATGGACACTGCGCAAGTTCACCTCCTTTGCATTGCTTTACCAAATATCTTATCAACCACATTTGAGATGTCCTCAACCTGGTTTCTCAAATCCATGCCTAACATGTTTTTCTTCTTAGGTTCCTTATTATGGTTTATTAGATTCAACTCAGGTTGTAGCTTCTAAAACTTGTCTTTGGTATAACCATCTATCTTACAAAGGTCACAATGGTTGTTTGGATCCTTGCATTGATGTGCATTGACAATGATCTTCCTTCCCTTTCCTCTCCACTTCTTCTTTCCCTTGCTAGAAGCACCCTATTGATTTGTTTGCTTGGAACCACTTGGATATCCTTTCTTTATGTCCATCTCCCAATACTATACTTGCAATCAAGGTTCATCAATGGTCTTATGTTCAAAGAGAATCGCTTGCCTCGATAATTGTACATCCCACCCAAATACTTGATGACTAGTCTTGGGAGATAATCCCAACTAAACATCGTGTTTTCTGAACTCAAAAGTGTACTCTTGTATACTTTTCACTTTATTTTGTCAATGGTGGTGCCAACAAGTCCTCTAATCCTCTTCATACCCAATATGGTAGAACTAGGACTCAATGAGGTCTTGAATACCTACCACTTGGTTATTGGTGAATCACTCTCTAGTCTAAGTGTCTCTATATAGCTTTCCCACCAAGTTTGGGCATGACCCGCTAGCTTCAATGAAGCAAATGATATCTTCTCAATTATTCCTATGTTATGCACGCATAAGTAAACTTCTAACTATTGAAACCAATTATTCAACTCGAATAGGGAATCAATCTCACCTTGATAGGGAATTATGTCTACCTTGGCTTCCATGTTGAACAATTGTTGGGAAGATGAGTTACTAGAGCTTGGCTTTTCTTTCTTTGGCTCTCTCTCCATCTCCTTTATCTTTAGGTTTGTCATTAGAACAACATCCTCATTAAAATTAGTGTGCTCCAACACAAGCCAAAGATATGTTAGCCAAGGTAGTTCTTTCTAGTCTCCCTATATTCTTTCGTTCATACCTCTCAGTTCCATTTGGAACTCTAAATGAAATGAGCATAATGACAAGGAATTGTTTTGTGGAAAGGAGGGAAGTAGTCAAGGAAAAATGATTTTCCTTGCCCTCTTGCGAAGAGCCTAAGATAATGAATGTTGCATTGAAGCTAAGATAATGTAGAGTATCACCAATGGAAAAATGTAGTAATGGAAAGAAGTTGTCATAAATAAATATTTTGGTGGCGCAAGGAATTCCATATTCAAAGAAATCTCATCCTCACCTAGGACAATGATTTTAAAATCAATTCTTAAAGCCTTCCCCTTAATTAAGTGCTTAGTGTCTCGATCACCAAATGATGGCTCCTCCATCAAAACTTAGGAAGACACTATCCTCACAAACACCTCCCCCACATTCCTCAATTGGGCTCTTCTTCTTCTTAGAAGGTGCAAAGATAACATTTTTGTATGGGAAATCTCCAATCCTCCGCTTTGGAAGGAATGAGCTCTCCCCATTCACCTCTCTGAAGTCTTTCCCCCCTCTAGACCCTTCTTATCCAAGTTCTCAAAAGAAAAACTTCAATATTAAAGAAATATAAAAACATGCTAATATGGGGCCCTAAATCAGGCACTACACTATAAAATACGATACCTCAAGCCTTTGGGAAAAGATAATTCTCCTCTTACCCAATATCAATTAGAACAAAATTTGGTTGACTTGCTCCATTCCCAAAGTCATTTTTTTTCTTTTTGTTGTTAGCACATGGGGAACCATTAATGAGAGAGAATTTGGCTAAGTGGGGAATTATGGGTCATTGATGATGTCTCTCCTTTTGTGATAATGAAGAGAGCTCCACACATCTTTTCTTTGAATGTCTCGTCTTCTCCAAAGTCCAGAGTCCTCTTCTTTTTGAAAAAGGTATATCCCTTCAATTTTTAGCCTGGTTTCAAAAAGTCCAAATGTTACACAAATGATATTTTTTGTACATTTGGGAGCTCAAAAACAAACCTACCAGCAAGGAAATTCAGGATATCGTTCCAAGAATGGTCTCTTGGAAGATCTAGTTAGCTTGGAATGATCAAATCTCCAAAGATAAAGGGACTTGCCTTGAGTGCATCAATCCGTCCAATATAAATTTAATTAGGGAAATAGTCATTTCCAAGCTAGAAGACAAGTTGGGATAGGGAGACTTATATTAATATACCTTTTATGGGTTGATTTAAAAGGAAATATTGGGTCTTTCGGCTTGGGGGGGAATCATCATAACCCATGTTGGAGAAATTTGCAAAAAAAAAACACTTGGAACAATGGGGAACCAACAAAAAACAAAGTAGAATCTTTAGCTCTCCTCACAGAGATCAACTTGAGTGGTTCCATTATCCTAACAAATTGTTGCAGATCAATTGATGGGAATGGAGCAAGTCAACCAAATTTTGTTCTAATTGATATTGGAAAGACCCAATATAATCCTTTGTTTCAGTTTTAAAAAAATTAGGACTTCTAAATAATTGGATTGTTAATACTCCAACATGGATGGTAGGTAGGGTCCTCTCATTTCTATATGTTGTTATTTAAATATAATCAAGTATATGAGTTGCCACACCAAGAGAAAGGGATAATGGAAAGGAGTGAGTTAATTCTAACAAGTAGAGGCAACAAGTTTTCTTAGGGCAAGATTTTCCCAGTACCCCTATCATTTGTGTGATGTAATTTTCTATTCCATGATGTACTTGTTTGATATGTTAAAGTAATATATAGTGCGCACGCACATGCACACACACACGCACATTCCCAAGGGGTTAGCTCTATTGGTTGTTGCCATTGTTGTTGGGCATTTGGCTACTTACATGAAAGTAGGTGCCTAGTTTGAATCCCCTTGGGCGAGGCATGATAATCTATGCCAACGGGTTTTACTAGAGATGCCATCCACAAATGTGGGGAAGCATCCTTTGAGTTTTCCCGCGAGGTTTTTTTTGGAATATATATATATTTCAGAGCCATGTTTCTGAGATTAATGAAAGAAGATTTCGTCTGAGTGAATTCATTTGTATACGAGCCTCGTGTTCGGAATATTCAGATTGCGAGATGTGTAAATGGAGATAGCAGCCAACGTGATTGCTTGATTATGGTCTCCAACAGTTGTTGTATGAAAAAAGAAAAGCCGTTGAAGCCGAAGAAGGCGTGGAGTGCTATAATTGTCATTTTCCCATAGTAAGTCATATATTACCGCCTGTTACATTTACTTGCCTGTAGTCGTAAAATATTGTTGAAAGTTGCAGTAGTATAAGATGAGTTCACATATAGGCCAATCTAGTTATGATTTGTCCTCTTATGTCATATATAAGCCTAGTAAATGGTCTAAACGTCTGTTAAGTTCTACATCTTCTAACCCACTGTATAATACTCGTGTTATCGCTCAAGAATATGAGCCAGATGTGAACTGGCATATGCCAGAAATAGAACCTTCAAAGATCTATGATCTCCCTATGTTTCAGTTTCGTGCCTCAACTCTAATACGTTATTGTTCTAGTAATGTTCCTCTGTCTTTAGGACAGACTATGTATCAGATTCCTTTACTCCAACAATCAGACATTGATTGGGGATTGGAACATGGTTTTAAGTATGTTCATCTTGGCTTAATCTAGTTTGGTATTAACCCTTTAGTTCGTCTAGGGTTAAATACTTATGTTCTTAATTGTGTTATATACTAACGACATAATCAATTCTCCGATGCCCTGATTGGAGGTTTTCAAGCCCCTTTGCATAATGGCCCAGTTTGGTCTTCTGTTCTTCCTCGTTTTCAAGTCTCTTTAACAGATCCCTTCATATCTACTCTCCTTCAAGCATATATTCAGTTTTCCAGTTTTGATATGGCTGAGCCTTCCGACATTGCCCAACTCCATACTACAACATGTCTCAAATTTGTTACTACTACTATGCCAGCCTTGAATCCCAAATTACTCCAACGCACCTCTACCGAAAGCGTGGTGGTTGGTCCAGGTAACGTAACTCCACTCACACTTGGTTTTGCCAAGCTCTCAGTACCTGAAGAATGGAAAGCCGACTATCAGCCAATACAATCAAAGTATCAGCCTTCTGAAGCACAACCACTGATAGTCCAGAAAAATATGTCTGGAAATCAAGTTTTGAGAATAGGAAGATCTCAAAGAAGTCGTATGCCTAACTTAGAAAGACAAATGTCCTCCCTCTCAATCAATTCTTCTACTTCCTTTTCTAATGCTCCTATATATAAACCAGTTTCTGGTAAATCTGAACTAGATAATCATCTGCTATATCATCAGAAAGGTTCAAAGAAGTGTAAATTTTGTAAAGCTTGTATTCCTACCCAATCTCCTTCTATAAAACCTTCTTCATCTACAAATTCTCCATCTGCATCAAAGTCCTTTAGAACATTCCAGTGAAAGACTGAACATGTAGGACAACATTCGAATTGTTTAGAATGCATGGATATCTTAGCCCCTCGAATCAATATCATGAACTACACCTTGCCAAGGGCTGATAAAGAAAAAACTGCTACACTTTCCCAAAGAAGTTTAGGGCCAGGGAATTTCACTCCCTCTTTCAAAAACAATACTTTAGTAGCAGATTTGGACTTTGTCCAATACAGGAAAATAGATGCAAAAAAATCTCCTGATATAGTCAGACTGCAAAATTATTCAAATTATCAATATGTTTGCTTAGCTCAAAATCTTGATGATATTGCACAAGATGTCGTGCAAACAAAAACACATGTCAATGATCTGCATTCAGAAATCAATGCCATTGAGCATAATCAAGATATCTTTATAAATCAGCTTGGACAGATCTTAGAAAAACTTGAGATTATTCAGACAACAGTCCAAGAATTAAAAGATTCTTTTGAAAAGGAGAAAAGACCAAATTCTCCAACAGGTTTTTCTGAAATTGAAGATCAAACCTCATTCAAATAGTTTGGTTCCTCTTCCGATCAATCCAAGCAACTGACATTAAAACAGTTGGCTAAGGAGCTAGCAAATCCCAATCTTGCTAGAATTACTGAGGTAGTTTTACTAGCCATAGAAAAAATCAATCTAGTAAAATCTCAGGCCTCCAAATTACAAGAGGATATAAAATCTCAGAACAATATCTCATCTTCTCCAGTACCTTTCATCAAAGGAATTGATGAGGCTGAAAGTTCAAATGCACCTAGATCTTCAGATGATGATGCATGAGGAAATCCCTTCCAAACTGCATGGGAAAAGTGGTGCAATGCCAAATATGGTTCAAGCAAAAAGGTTCCATTCGACCCAGCTAATTCCCAAGAACATGATAGTTTTAGTAGAGAAAATATAGACCCAGCGCCTGTGACTAATCTCAATTGTAGATCCAGAAATGAAATGATGATAATATTTCATAAATGGCAAGCTTGGGCAAAAACACAAAAGATGATTTTCAGAAATCGTGTTGCATGGAACGAATTAGCTTTAAGGCTAACTTGGGGTTTCACAGGAAACCTAGGACTCTGGTGCAATAGAGTCAATGAATCAGATAAGCTCAGGATAATGAATCATGATCATCCTATTGATGAGCTTATCAAAGCTGTTGTATATGAATTCTATGGCAGCCAACATATAAACACTACACATTATGCAAATATGTTTATGAGTCAAAAGTTGTGTCATATAAACCAGTTGCCTGAATTCTTGTACACTATGCAAGACCTTTCGTATAGAGCTTCAGATCCATACAATGTAGCCTACTTAAGAAAATACATTTTCGCTATGCCTGGAAAGATTCCAGATCTTGTTAGAGAACGTCTCGAAGCACTGAATATTGATTTAGAATAACTCTCTCTAGCAGGTCTACATGAACATATAGTCACAACCCTACAGAAAGAATGTCTGAGAAGACAAACAAATAAATCAGTTAAGAAACAATTAGGGTTTGACTCCAGCATCTGCGATGTGTTCGCAAAAACATATCACTTTGGTTGCAAACCAAAGCAAGGGAAGAAAGAATCCTGTAAAATAGATTGTGGTTGTTTCAAATGCAAATAAAAAAATAAGTCTTTCAAGAAAACGTTTCCTAAGAGATTTAGCAATCACAAACCAGGACCAAAGAAAACCTTTTTCAAACGCCGGCATAGCCCTACACAAGCTGCAAAAACAACATGTTTTATCTGCAAAAGGCCTAGCCACTGGGTTTCACAGTGTCCTCTGCAGATGAAATCAAGGTTCCAACACAAGATAATGGACTTATTCCAAACAAGATATGATCTAGCAGAATGGGAACTTGTTTCTAACCGTTCATATGGTGAATATTTATCACTAACTAAAGATGATTCAGATTCTCCCCACGATTTCAATTATGATTCTGACAATTCTGAAATCTCTACAGTTTTAGAATCATTAAATTTTTTGGATATCAAAATGTTTTCCCTTGAAGATGATATTCCCTCACTGAGACACCGTCAATTGGTAATCCAAAATAAACTGTCTCAACTGACCCCCGGTCAATTTCATCTTTCTAAAAGGTTGAATGCTCAACTCTCCTCCATCAACTCTCAACTTGCAAAACACCAACAACCAAACGTGGTGAATATACAACATTATACTCCTACAGATTTAGCTTTTAATAGATCTCATCCTACAACCTCAAGACATACAAGCTATAGGAAAAGCTTTGATTTCAAACAAACAAAAAAGCATCTGGAAGAGATAAAAGAAGTTGAAGAGTATACAAATGATTCACTATAAAAGACCATTCAAGATCTAGAAGAATCAATCAAAGGAAAAGAAGCATTAGTTAAAGAAATATGGAAAGCTTTGAAATTAGAAAAAGAAGAATTAAACTTTCTCATAACACAAAAGGATGCACAAAGAGAAAGAGAAATGTTTGATTCAGATAATGATACTCTTGACCAATCTGTTGAGGCCAGTACATTTAAACAGATAAATGGATTCGAAGATAGATTGGTCATTTCCATAGACATTAAAGTATCAAAATATATGACCTATACTCTTGATGTTTAGCTAAACATTAAAGCAATGAATTCCTGTGCAAAGTATAGTGCAATTCCCTCGTACTATTGGCAGTCCATAAATATTGCCTTTAGAGCAGTAAACAAGACTGAGATAAAAATACAGTCTTTTGCCCCAGATTTTTCCATTATAGTTCAAGGAGCCAAAGTACCAATAAATCTATATTGCTTTGACACAGGTGCAGATATTTTTTTGGGTCAAGATTTTGTAAATAGATGCTTGTCTTTCACTATAGGTAGCAATTTTGTACAGTGCATTGTTTTAGGTAAAACAATATCCATTCCAAGTAAGTCATCCTATGACACCAGGATTGGTAACACTAAACCTCTCCCACAAGTTGAGAAGTCTGCAGAAAAATTGGTTCGAATACAAAAGATTGTCAACAATGCTGAAAAACATGGTCTTGAGATAATCAAAGATATTAAAGACAAAATAGAAAAAGAATGTACTTCTGATTATCCTGACGCCTTTTGGACCAGAGAGCAATACTTTGTAAGTTTGCCCTACAAAGAAGACTATGCAGCGAAGCCACAAAAAGCCTCTGCAAATCATATGTCTCCAACAGAAACAGAGTACTACCAGAATGAAATCAAAGAATTATTGCAAAGAAAGTTGATAGAACCTAGTAGGAGCCATTGGGCATGTCCATCATTTTATGTCAACAAACATAGTGAGAAGAAAAGAGGAAAACCCAGAATGGTAATAAATTACAGAGCTCTTAACCAAGCTCTACTCCCTATCATATTTCCTCTTCCATTAAAAGAACTATTGTTTGCTGAGATTGGCAAATGCAATATATTCAGCAAGTTCGATCTCAAGAGCGGCTTTTGGCAAATTGACATTATTCCTCAAGATAGGTACAAAACAACATTTGTTGTGCCTCATGGACAATACCAGTGGAGAGTCATGCCATTCGGATTGAAAAACACCCCACCTAAATTTCAAAAAATGATGGATGATATATTTAAGCAATTACCTTTTGTTATTGTATACATTGATGATTTGTTTGTTTGTTCTTTAGATGCCAGGTCACACCATTCACATCTTAAAGCAGTATTTGATCTCTTGTTCAAACATGGTCTAGTTTTGAGTAAATCAAAACTATGCTGGGCAAAGACAAAAAATGAATATCTGGGTTTGATCCTATCAAGAGGATCTGTTGAACTTCAAGATCATGTTCTGAAGAAACTCTCAGAGTTCCCTGATGAAATTCTGGAGCAGAAACAACTACAAAGATTTCTTGGTTGTCTCAATTACATCCGTTAGTTCTACGAGAATCAAGCTAAGGATGTAAGGATTCTACAGAAAAGATTAAAAGAGACTTTACCATGGAATAACAAGATGACTGCAGTTGTGCAAATTATAAAGCAGAAAATCCAAGAATTGCCAAGACTTCACCTCTCAGATGTTACATTGCAATTGATATTTGAAACCGATGCATCAAATGAAACATGGGCAACAGTTCTATTGCAAAAGAATTGCACAAAGCTAAAAGAAATTTGCATATACACATCTGGATGTTTCTCAGACACGGAGTCTAAATATTCCTCGTCTCACAAATAAATTCTTGCTGTTAAAAATGGGATAAAGAAATTTAGACTATTCTTAAAGCCTGTTCATTTTATTGTAAGAACTGATTTAAAACATATGAAAGGTATGTTAATTAATCAGCGTCCCTTGGAACAAGGCAATAACAGGATCTTGAGATGGAGTTTATGGCTTGATGGTTTGGACTTTGATATTCATTATAAGTCAGGGAAATAAAATTGCATTGCAGATCTGCTTACTAGAGAAGCAACCCCTACTATAAAAGAAATCAACAAATGGTTGCATCCTCCTTGACAGCTCCAGATGCACCAGCAGGATTCAAATGGGTCATAATTTGTGACAAATGTAAATATTGCTACTATTTTAAATGCCTACAATATTGTATAAAATCCAGTCCTCCTTGTAAGAATATTTTGAAAAAATGGATACAAGCCAATAATCATTGTATTCCTAATCATAGCTACTTTGTACAAGGCCATAAATTGTCTAGAGGAACTATTATAGGAGGTCCTATGCAAGGATAGAGATACATATATATGTATACTCCTTGTATTACTTTTGAGGATTATTGTGCTATTATGATCCAAGCCAGATTTGTTGGTTCCTGTTGGATCTTGTTTAATTGTGAAACTTTCAAGGAAAATCAGATATGGTGGTCTGGTTGGTTATTAATCCTACTCTGGAAACACTGTCCACGAGACGTCTTATTTTTTGGAAGCAGTAAAGATGCTTTCAAATATTGGTTACGATCAAAAGTAGAGGAAGCTGCTCATTATAATGTCTGGTTCGTCTTCAACCTATCTTTCCAAGGCAGTGAACTACTTTATAACCATTCTGAACCACCAGCTCCCTAGAGCTATAAAGTTTTCAGTGATTACTATGGAGATCTTTGTGTTCCAGAAAAAGACTTAATTCCTGCTATGCAAGGTTCACCGTTCTACAAGTGTTTCAATGGTTTACCACCTTTCTCAGATTACTTTGGTTCACCACCAAGTAGTCATTTCAATTACGACAATAATGATAGTGGTGACTCATTTGATTCTATCACCGAACATAACATAACCAATAGCATGGAAGTATGATGGACCATCCAATCTTGTAATAATTAGATTATATTCATGTCTAATGGGCCGACAGTGGTGTCCTGTCTGTTCCGTGGGTTCCAGCTGAACTCCACTTTGTGTCACTATTTTTACTTTATGTCGAGTCATTCCATAAAGTTGGTATGGGTCTCCGTATGGTCGAGCCTCGAAGGGACGAGATAACAACTGGAGTCCACCAATTGCCCCATCCACTTGAAAGAAATCTTTATTTATGACTATATATATATATATATATATATATATATAACCCAGGGGATGGTTGTTGCCAATGTTGTTAGACATTTGACTAGTTTCATGCATGTTGATGTCTAATCCAAATCCTCCTAGATTAGGCTCACTAGCCACTGCTAATGAGTTTTAGTAGGAATGTCATTCATACATGTGGGGAAGTATCAATTTGATTTCCTTGCAAAGTTTTCCTTGAAATATATAATAAAATTGAACAAAATAAAGAAAAAAAATTCCTCATAAACAAAATCAAAGAACATCATTGTCACGGAGTTGCAATCCGCCCATAATTTTTCACTTCAACTTAGTGCACCCAAGTCGTTCCGACACTTGCAATCATGCGAAATTTTCTTGCCTCAACTGCAATGGCTTGGCCAACCTGCACCTACTACAACTAGACTATGCCTTTTCACCTAAGCTTTGCCCATAACTTTTCCATAGGCTACAATGTTAGATGCACCAAGTCCTAGTAAAACTAAGATTATCCAACAAGCACACTAGGTGCACGTCCAATCGTGGCCTCAAACGTTTCGTAGCAATACAACACTAAGCCAATATAATAGTATGCAAGGAACATGAACATTCAAACACATAGAACATGTGCACAACTACACAACATATGGGGACGGGTGACGCTCAAGACAAGTGCCTAACACCCTCATTCATACATATAAGAATGTTACATATGATACAATACAATGGGGAGAGTGCGGCCTTTGCTTGTGTCTCAATTACAAAAATACAAATTGCCTTTCACAAGACTGCCCCACACCATCATACTAACCAACACAAGAACTTCAGCAAGTTTGCCTCCTACAACCCTGTTCCATTCTTCGTCTCACCAAGACAAAACCAATCGCCCCATTGCACCCCTTCTTGGCATAACCATAGAACTCCTTACCTTCTCCTTGAAAGTACTTCTTGCTTCGCCCTCTCGATGACGAATGATCAATGATTATGATTGATTGTCGCCTTAGTTCATGAGGCATCTCCATAGTTATATATGTCGTTCCCATAACTTGGTAAGTCGCATCACATGAAGTGGGCCCAAGTCACATCAAGCCAACTAGTTCCATCGAACTATTCAGTAGCATTGGGTCCACATCCAAGACGTTTTGAGCCCACCTAACCGTCTATCCACCCAGGTCACCTTGTTTGTCAAGTCTTCTCAAACACGCCAAGGTCGTTCATCCATCCACAACTCCACCTATGCCCAAGGAACCCAATGGATACATGCTCAAGGAATGTGTGCCCAAGGCACCCAATGGATACATGCTCAAGGAATGTGTGCCCAAGGGAGTACGCCCAATGAGTGCGTCCCAAAATCGCGTTTGCGCCAACCTGTGCTCAAAGGCACCTCGACCACCCGTTGTGACCCCCAAGTGCAAAACTCCCACTCAACCAATCCATGTAAGTCTCGACACTCTAACTCCTCAAGTCTGTAGCCAAGTTTGTCCAAGTCCTTGATGCGTCCAACTTGACTCCATCAATAGTGCACTCTGTCTATCCACAGGAGTGCCCAAGTCCTGTATGTGAAAACGCCCGAGTCTACGTAGTATGTTTGTAGAGTGCCCTGTCTATCCACATGGACACCCAAGTCTCTGCAGCCTATCCATACTATCTTGCCAACAGGCTAAGACTTCCATCCGAAGTCTGGCTTGCCAAGGCAACCCCAAAATGTGTGCCTTACCTTCAAGCCAAGGCATTTTGGTCAACCAAACTCTCCATCCACACCAGTGCGGCGGAGGTGCCCAGCACCCCTCTAGGCGAGGTACTTACATTCATCTTAGTTCTTGAAAAATTCTATGGAATTGAGTATGAATGTGTAGTTGCTTCATAGTAATGAACCACATTATTGCAATTATTTAACTTTTAAGGTCTTTTTATTAGGTAATTATTTATCTACTATTAATGATTCCGCTTGATACACAAGCTACACAGATTAGTTCCACTTCATAAAATAGAAAGACGGTGTACAAATATCATTTTCTAGAGAGAAAAGTAGAATGAAAAAGAATGTTTCTATTCCAAATGTTGCATACAAAATATTTGAAGATCTGAAAGGGATGAGGAACTTGACATCCAGCCAAATGTTGCATGCCTATGCCCGAGATGTGTGAACAATAAATGAGTGAGTGTGGGATAGGTCTCAGGTGCATGTCGTTGATTAGAAAGACCAAATGTTTCCTTACATCTGCATGGGTTCCAACCATTGAATTGAATGAATCCAAGGAGTTACAGAAACAAATAGCACCACGGACATGCTTTTCTCAGATTTTATTAATATTAAAGGTAACTCATTATTCAAATATCAGGCCTTGGAATCAGGCTGTCAGCAGGATCAAACTTACTTTGACAAAATTGTCTTGCAGGGTAACTTCCTGGCTGACAATGGAATAAAAGAAAAACATCCCAAACACATATAGCATATAGCTCTCTCTAAATACTTTCCTGCATTTAGCAAATACAGGATGGATTTGCAGACAGCAATCCTCTGAATTGTAAAAGACAAAGAATCCCAGAGGAATGAAATTCAAGTGTTGAAAAGCTTGCGAAAGGGAAAAGGGCCATCCTTTCTATCTTTAGCAGCTTCCGTTAAAGCCAAGAACCTTCTGAAGCCAGTGGTTGCCGCACCCCTTCCAAGAGCAGCAGCACGTGTGAGCACATCTTCACGATTTGTGATAGCAGATGTTGGAGAAGGTGAGGGGGCAGGGGATAATGGGACTGGAGCAGCAGGTACACTAACACTGGTTGCCATAGCCATAGAAGGAGTTTGTGGGATAATTCCAGTACCGTGCCTGTTAAAATCCTCTAACAAAGTCTGTTGCTCAGTCTTCTTCAAACCCTGTGTAAGAAAACAAGGCAAAGAAAATACACATTTTTTAGTTGGAAACAGAAATGAGATTAACTCATATTTAGGAAAAAACACCATTAGAAACAGTGTTGCCTCAATTACTTTCATCTAAGAATGAAAAACAAAGATAGAAACCTGTGAGGAAACATGCCTTAAGATCAAGAATGCGTTGGAAATCTGTAGCCGTTCCCTCTGGAAGGAGTGCTCGGTATGTGTCTGCTACAGATTCAACTGGTGATAAAATTACCTGGTACATACCAAAAAAGAGATTGGGGATTATACTGTGATATTTGATGTTAAAAATGCTCAGGTCTCCAATAAATCTCCAAGGTTAATTTAGCAAAGATGGAGAAACTGAATCAAAGTGTTTTTATTTTTTTAAAGAAGTGGACAAAGGTTGGCTTGAAGCAAGATACAATAGTAGATATCCATTTATCCATATCAAATTACTGCAATCATCAAGTAAATTGGACTGCAAAGCTGAAGTTTAAAAGTTAGAAATCTTAAAAATTGAATTTGACAAATTTAAAACTAAGAGCAGGCCACAAAACAGAATTTGAATCCAATTCCAACTTCCCAGGATTATGTACAGAGGCACAATGAGTTTACAAGTCTAGGCATTGGTTGTAACAAGGTGCTGCCTACTTTCCCAGTACGTAGAGTGAACTTTCATCATGACAATTCTATCATATCCATAGATTCTAATACGAATGATTCCTGATTGTGAATGACTATCATGGAATCACAACCAAGGAAACCGAGAAAAGATTTTCACAATCTCTGTTGCAGCAACCCTAGCTTTGGTATAATCATATTACCAAGACTTAAACAAGAATTTTTCCACACAGCATGATGTCATCTTGGACAAATTTCAATCTCTGATGGATATATTTAACAGGTATTATATTAAAATAAATATAACAGTTTACTCATAGGTCAATTGGACACTTTGATAGTATAATTATTAATAGCCTCTAAGATTGACGATGCTAGCAGCTAAACCAGTTTCTGCTCCTGATCTGATAGAGTATTTTTTCTAATCAAAATGGTTAATTTATATTTAGTCAAAAGGAAGTGGCTTTACCTGTACGGGTACCACAGGAGTCAAAAAATTTGATGATACACAGACAGATAACAAAAGAGATTAGGAATTCAGTGTCCAGGCTAAATAGTCTCAGCCAGGTCTTTTGCTTCCAGTATCTACTAGAGTATTGTTTACTATATCTCCCTAACAGTAGCAAACATTGACAAAACATTATTTAGATTTTAAACAAAAATTAACACCCCTCTGGGGCACTAGCTACAGATTCCATACGAATACATGAACCTCAATTTTCTGCTGGTTTTGCTGATGAGCTAGGGGCATGGTATGGTAGCGGTACCAGTAATTCTGCTGAGAGGTTGACAAATTTGGACAGACAGACAATCACTTCTTCTAACACATTGGTGACTGCCTCTAGCTTGGCTGCTTTAGCTTCCAGGGTCGAAAGTGAGGATTGCACTTTAAATTCCTACTTCAAGTGCTGTAGATAGCCATGACTGACCTGGAGGTCTGCTGAGAGATGCTGGTCAGCCACTATGCAAGTGCGAGAAGCTCTGTTCTCCAGTACCATCTGCATAGTTTGAGTTACCAGCACATATGTCACATCTGCTCTGCTCTCACTGGAGCAAGTAGTCCTTTGGAGATGCCCCATTTCTTCCTATACTTTGTACTTTAAACAATGAGGATTCATAGTAGGAGACAAAGTGGCAAAGCACAGTGTTACCCCCTCTCACCTAGGGGTAACTAGAGGAGATCATTCTTCATGATCCGCATTGCAGACAGTGGTCCCAAAGATGATGACCAACATTCTCCACAGACAGCAGCCCCTGAGATGCCTCTTCCCCATCATTGCTCAGCTCATTCACTTGATCAGCAGGCTCATCTGATAATGGTGGTCCAACACACATGAGGTACATTAGCCATTGTTTCATACAAAGTGTTTACATTTAGTGTATTGGGCATTTAGGTAAGGATCATGGGTTGAAGTCAGATAAAGAATCATGACACTTGGAAATTTTTCTCTTTGCCTTGTTTCACCATGGTGGCCATCATATGTATTCTAGTCAAGTGTTCTCACTCTTGCGGAAAGGGGGTACTACTGGGAGGCCTTGATCGGGGTAACGTACCCGTACCTTTCCATACTTAACACTTTCCATCTATTTTCCTTTCGTTGTCCTATCTTTTGAGAGTGGCTGTTACATGTATCCCAAAAAGGTCCGTACTTCATTCTCCTATGAGAAGAAGGGGCTTGACTGCCCAAGGTTGATGCAGCTGTAAGAAAGAATGGAAAGAGTGTTATAAATTTAAAATGCAAAAGAATAATAAAGGGATATAAATGATAAATCAAAAGCCAAGTTGGCTTGAGCTCTACTCTCTCGATATGAGACCACCACCCCAAGTCCTAATGCACTGAATGCATATCTAAAGAAAGGACTTAATTGAATTATCCCGATGTAATAAATGCATAACCCTGAAAAGGGATTGCAAATCAAAACAATGAATATCAAAAGGCAAGATAGGGGTGGAAAGAAATAGTGTCAAGGAAAGGGTAACTCAATGCCTTAAGCGCTCCCTCTACAAAGGTGCTCATGGAGATGAACATCACAGGTGGCCTTGCATGTCAATGACACCATGACCATGAAGTGAACCCCATGTCATACCATTCACTCACACTTACACTTTGATGGATTTCTCAGGAAATACTCCTCTACTTGGACACTAGCACTAGTGTTATCAGAACCTGCCCGGTCCGGCAAAACCGGCTGGCCAGACCGACCTTCAGGGAAAAAACGGTTGGACCGGCGATAACGAACCGTTTTTGGCCGGTTTTGTACTGAACCGGCCGGTTCTGGCCAAAAACAAGAATCTGATCAGTTCGGCACAACACCTGTACGATGCACTTAAAGGGGCAGATTTCCAGTTTTTTCAAGGAAAAAAAACAAATTTTTGCCAATTTCTGTACATTATGTAGAGTTTTAGAAACTAGAAGCTGTGTTTTCAATTTAGAAACATCCAAAAGCTCCTCAAAAGCAAAAGAAATGATCAAAACATGGTCTTAAAATGAGCAACAAGTTTCAAAACCAATTTTGCAGTGGCTGATTGATTGTATATTCCTGGGACTCTCTCAGTTGTCCACGTGTGGTTTCTCCCCATCAGTTTCACTTCATATTATATTTATCAATTTTTTAATATGTACATGCACTTCCCCCACATGTAAACTCTAACATTTATTTTCCATGCCTTGTAAGATTTTCTAAAATGCTTTTCTATATTTCTAGTTCTGACTTCGAACACTGCAAGCAACTTCCAATATTCTCCTTGTGGAGACTCGAGAGTGAATCCCCCAAGGTTACAAGTTTGGAAAAAACAATGAGACAAAGATAAAAAAGAAATAATATGTGTTCAAATGACTTGAATAAGAGAAGGGAAGAGCAATCACATAATCATTCACACTAACACATAAATTATCATTAAGCTTTTATTCTGACATGCACTCTATTTACCCTGATATGTGCATGTGATCAAAAGAGATGGATGTATGAGTTGTTGATGATTGCAGCGTCGTGTGACATTCTCCAGGATACGTTCTCCTCTAGACTGAGTTGAGACGACCTGTGAGAGAGCCCATGTGATGGGTGTATCGTTCTCCTCTGGACTGAGTTGAGTCGATGTGTGGCCCAATGTTGGGTGTGCCCATGTGATGGGTGTATCGTTCTCCTCTGTGAGAGTTGAGTCGATGTGGTCTCTTGCCTTTGTACTCCTGTGGACTCAGTTGAGTCAAGCTTGAGATGGTACTCCAAATGATTCTCCTGTGGACTCGGTTGAGATAGAGATTTTGTGTGACATTCTCCAGGATACGTTCTCCTATGGACTGAGCTGAGTCGACCTGTGAGAGAGCCCATGTGTTGGGCGCTAGTTTCAAGGTTCTAGAGCACCCTCTCGTGTGCATCTAGGGTTTATGGTTGGGGGATCTTCTCTTGAGAATATAGCAAAGGATTGTTGGGTTTTCTTCCCTTGTGTGGAAGGGTTTGCTAGGATATTTCTTCTGTTCTTGTGCATGGTTATTCTTCTTGTGATCTTGGTGTATGGTGTTGTTGCATTTGTTTATGGTTCAAGTACATGCTAAATGAAATAAACCTCATGCTTGAGCCTAGCATAGAGAAAATTCAACATGGTATCATAGCGAAGGACTTGAAAGAAGCCATTGCACAAGCTTTTAAGCCAGTCGTCCCCTTTTCTGCAGAACCGTACAACCCTTCTAGGGTTTCCAGAAAAAGTATGGTCCTCTCCTTTTTTGGTTGTTTCAACACCCTACACTGAAACGTTGGGGATAATTTTGGCATAAGAGTGTACGACCTCCTTCAATGCACCTCTAGAGACTCTCAAATTGCAATTTCGAGAATTTTGGATTTTTGGCCCTATAGTTTCTAGGGTTCCACAATTTTCTGCGTAAATTTCGGTTCTAGGGTTTCTACAGCTCAGCAGTGTTCATGTAACCCTCTAAAGGCTTATTGTTGGCGGTCATAAGTCCAACGAAACCTAAGGTTGCTAGCCTAGCCTAGCTGTTAGGTTTCCTAGCCTAGTTGCTAAGGGTTTGTGGAAGAATCTACAAACCATGAGGAACAGAACCTTGTGTTAGACAACTGAGAGGGGGGGGTGAATCAGTTGTTACCGTGCTTAAACAATTATAGTTCTTTTAAACTCTTTGTAGAGACACTAAATGATGATCACAATAATGCAGAGAAATAAACAATGGCACTTTCAACATCATTCACATATATGAGAAACACAGAGACATATATTTCCCGAGGAAACCCATGCAGGGTAAAAACCTCTTTTTCTTTATATGATAAGTAATGGTTACAATCTTTACAGTATCATACATATGAGCACCAACTCATAATGAGGCTACAACCTCAGTTTTGCAAGCTGCAACTTGCTGATAGCACCAACTCTCTGTTTTTTCTAGCACCCACTAGAAGGAAGCACCAACTCCCTGGTTTCTCTAGCACCAACTAGAAGGAAGCACCAACTCCCTGTGTTCAAGCACCCACTTGAACCTTTGAGGACATCAGTCCTCCCTAGCTCCTCCCAACCACCCTGAAATATAAATCTATGTTACTGAAACTTATTACAGTGATATGATGTTCAACAATGGCTTACCAGACTCATCACTATTCTGCTGCATTTCGTTGCTCTGTCTGCCATGTCCACTCACTGCATAGTTCCTCTTCTGTCCTCTTCAGCTGCTGCACTCTCCTCCTTCTTCACACATGAATCACCTTCACCAACAACAACCACAGCAACCTCCAACAGCAACAACAACGACATCTCTTCTTTGTACCGTGTATTTATAGCTTCTGTGCACCTTGTGCATGCAATGTTCGCAATGCCTCTGCATGGTGACTCCGCGAAGTTATCCTCCACATCCCAAGGGCTTTGCGTGATCATCATCGCGACTCTTCGACTTCTCTGGCAGTTCCACACCTGTGTCTATCATCACTAAGTGTTATGCCGAGATTCATTTTTCTCTCTGGCAGTTTAGACTCTTCGTCTTCTCTGTGAAAGTCGAGCTCACCTTCTCTGTTTCAGTTACAGACCTCAATGCCCATCCATCTGTCAATCCCTTCTAAGAATAGTCTTCCTGTACTGGACGAAGCTTGGAGACTCTTCATCTCCTCTGGCGATCACACGAGGTCTCTTCGAATTCTCTAGCAGACGCCATCAATGGTTTCTGGCAGTTTCACTGTGTCGTGCATCAGTAGCCCTCCGATCTCCTTCAGGTTTATCTGCACCGTTGGATGAACTTTATTAATCTTGCCTTTAAATCGGGTTTTGGCATTTTGACATTCCTATGCCCAAGTGTCTTGATACTTCATGTCGCGATCTACGAAACCCCGAAATGGATCTTATCTAGACTGACTCCTTCCCTTCTCGTGACCAAGGGCTGTGACCACAACCTTATGCATAAGGCGCTTTCGCGATCTCGCAGTTCCTTAGATGGAGGTTCTCGTCACTCCAAGTTGCGATAGGCGAAACTCCGAGATGGAGCTGGATCAACGGTCCAGAATCTTGGTGTATTGACGGTCCAGATCTCTTCGTGAATTTGCATCTCGCACTATCTGTTCTTCAGGTGGAGGTTCTCGTCACTCCAAGTTGCGATAGGCGAAACTCCCAGATGGAGTTGGATCAACGGTCAAGATCAAACCTTGATCTGACGGCTAAGATCAAACCTCGATCTGATGGCTAAGATCGGACTCTGTTTCTTTGACTTTCCAGTCAGCGACACGACGATATTTCGCCACGTGTCCTATGGACCCAATGGTTCAGATCTTGTCGTGATTTCGACACTTCACAGGCCTTCTTCATGCTTGATCAACAGTCCACATTCCTTGGTGATCTGACGGTCAAGATCTTTTTGTGAATTTGCATATCACGATTTCGACATTCCTGTGGTGAATGTTCTTGATGCTTCCAACTCCCAATCTGCGAAACTCCAAAAGGGTGTAAACCTGCTGACATCACACATGTCGAATACCTGCCACGTGTCACCCTGATTCGTGACTTACATGTGCTTGAAATGTTGAATCAGTCTGACACTTGTCATTACCTGGTTGTGCCACGTGTTCCTAGCTGGCGTGGTTTGTTGACGTGAGTCGGATCGACGGTCCAGATCATATCTTGATCTGACAGCTGCGATTAAATCGCATTTCAGATATCGCGATTTCGAGAGGTTAGGGAACATCGTTCCTTTGACTCTCTAGTCAGCGAACTGATGATCTATCTCCACGTGTCCTGCCTGAAGATGGACGGTCCCCCTTCTTTCGGGATTTTGTGAGCCCTCTACTCCTTGCACTTTAAAGAACGTGTAGGTTCTCGTCGATCCAACGGTGGTCGGACCCTGCGCTCGGATCTAACGCCCGAGATTTATCCTCCTCTTTAGCGCGCGCTCTTCTTGTCTTTATTCAGATCTGACGGCCCTCATGCCATCGGGAATTTTGGATGGGATCCAACGATTAGCGACGCTTCTCCTCCAAGCTTACACATCCTTCTTACTTGGAAGAATTTCGACTTTGCGCTAATTCCTCCTGAGCCTACGTTGTTCCTGTTTGTCCATCGATGCACACTCTGATCCTGCCATCTTCACTGTTGTACTTTCCATCAATGACAAGCATACGCTACCTGTTAAACATTTGCCAACACCTTGGTGGAAGATAGGCTTGATGGATCAAGCAACTTCAGTTCCTCGAAGTCAAGACTACAGATCACCTTGGAAGAGGATGACTTATTGAATGTGATACAAAAGGTTCTACCGAAAACAACTACCAATGAAGAGAAGGAAGAATGGAAGGAAGATGACGTCAAAGCAAGGAAGACAATCATCTTTTCAGTGAGAAATCATCTCCTACCTCGTATTGCCAACTTAAAGGCAACTTATGAGATGTATGATGCATTGAAGAATATGTTTGAGAGTAACAACACCCGCAAAGATCTTACATTGAAGGGCCAGCTTCAAAATATCAAGATGACAAAAGTTGACACCGTTGCTACCTTCTTCATGAAGATTTCAGAGATCAGAGATCAACTAGGTGCCATTGGAGAAACCATATTAGACAGAGAACTTTCCTTAACTACTCTAAATGCTCTCCCAAGACATTGGGAACCATTTCTTCAAAGTATCAGTGGTAGAGCAGAACTACCTACTTTTGATCATCTATGGACAGACTGTACCCAAGAAGAAATCAGACTTATAGATAGAGGAGTGCAAGACTCTCCTCATGATGACAATCATGCTCTTGCTTTTCATACAAAGAAAGGAGAAAGAAATAGAAGAAGCTTCAGTAAAGCATTCAGAGATGAGAAGACTTCATCAGCTTCAGATCATGATCATAGAAAAGACAAATCAAAGATCCAACATTTCAGATGTGACAAGTATGGACACTTTGCGAGAAATTATCCTACCAGGAAGAAAGGAAGACAATTTGCATCCACTGCTGACGTTGATCAAAAACCACCTCAAAGAGATGAAGACATGAAAGATGAGGCATTCTTCTTCTGAGCCTTCTGAGAAGGATCAAAAGCAAGATGAGCATGATTGTAGACTAAGGTAAGTGTTGTACTACATTCCTTATTTGATTTCATCAGTACCCTGTAGTTGCTTGCATTTTGATAATGAAGGGTATTATCCCAGGTATGGGAGCCCTCATGACTTGGACCATTATCCCTAGTACGGGAGTCCAAATTTTCTTGGTTGGTTATTATCCTAGTACAGGTGGCCATTTTTTATTGTTATCCCTACGGGAGGTCATCTTGGTTATTATCCTAGTACAGGAGGCCAACATAATACTGTAGAGACAGTAGAGGACCTAAGAAGACATGGAATGTCTCCAGGTTAGCAACACCGGAAAAGGAAGATGTCTATCCTTCAGACTTCAGAGGGAGTCACTTGACTCAGAGAGAGTCAAACTATTTGATAAGAAGGAAGAGACAATACCTTCTCCCCCTTCAGCAGTTCAGAGGGAGACAACCATTGATCCAGTTGATCCAGTAGCTCCAGTAGATGCTCACATAGACATTGCAGTAGACCATAAAAGGCCTTCCTGGGCTCGATAGACTTTGCAAGAGGCAGAGGGACACACAGCCCCTCGAGGCACATTCCAAGAGAGCAAGAGACCACAGAGGTTCTCGAGCTACATGTCAGCCATGAGCCACATCATTGATACTGAGCCTTCTTTTCATAGAAAAGCAACAGGTCAACAGGTTCAGCAAGATGCCATGACCGAAGAGTATCAGTTCATCATGAAGAATGATGTGTGGGATATTGTTTCAAGACCGGAAGGGAAGTCTGTAGTGACTTCCAAGTGGATCTATAAGATCAAGCATGCAGCTGATGGAAGTGTCGAGAAGTACAAAGCGAGATTTGTAGCCAGAGGATTCTCACAGGTGGAGGGAATTAATTATGAGGAGACATTTGCTCCTGTAGCTCGATACACTTCCATCCATATTATCATTGCACTAGCAACATCCATGGGTTGGAGACTACATCAGATGGATGTAAAGACAACCTTTCCCAATGGTGAGATTGAGGAAGAAGTTTACATCGAGCAGCCAAAAGGATTCGTGATACATGAGCAGAAATCTCATGTGTGCAGGTTGAAGAAAGCCTTGTATGGACTAAAGCAGGCACCTCGTGCTTGGTACGAGAAGATGGATGGATTCTTGATGAGTTTGGGATTCAGCAAGACTGTTGTTGATCCAAACATATATTATCACATTGTTGGTGACGAGTGCCTGATCTTGGTACTGTATGTTGATGACTTATTCCTCACCGGTTTAGAAAGACTTATTGTTGAATGCAAGCATGCATTGACTTCTAAATTTGAGATAAAGGATCTGGGTATGATGCACTACTTCTTGGGACTAGAAGTATGGCAAAGGACTGATGAGATTTTCCTGAGTCAAGGAAAATATACAGTGGAGATATTGAAGAAGTTCGATATGACAAACTGCAAATCCATGCCTACACCAATGGTGATGGATCTGAAGAAAATGAACGAAGCTTCTACTAATTCAGGCGAGATTGATCCACACCTTTATCGACAGTTGATTGGATAATTGATGTATCAGGTTAACACTAGACCTGATATATGCTATGCCGCGAATGTACTTAGTTATTTTATGAGTCAGCCGAGACAGACTCACTGGATAGCAGCGAAGCATGTATTGAGATATCTACGAGGCACAGTTGGATATGGCTTGAGAAATGCCTCTGATGTAGACATGAGATTGCATGGATATGCCAATGCAGATTGGGTAGGGAGCACAGTGGACCGAAAGAGCACATCCAGTCGTTGGTTTACTTTGGGGTTTGCCATGGTTTCTTGGTGCAGTAGGAAACAAAGCTCCGTGGCTTTGAGTACCGCAGAAGCAGAGTACATAGCGTTATGTGTGGTAGTTCGCGAAGCAGTGTGGCTTCGCAAGCTCCTTGCTGATTTATTTGGTCATAAGATGGATTCCACTATTATTCATTGTGATAACTAGAGCTGTGTGAAGCTCTCAAAGAATCTCGTGTTTCATGATAAATTGAAACACATTGACATCAAATACCATTATATCAGAGATATGGTACAGAGGAAAGCAGTACACGTGCAGTACCTTTCTACACATGAGCAGATTGCAGATGTCTACACCAAACCGCTTGCCATGACGAAGTTCGAGTACTTTTGTGAGAGGCTTGGCCTAGTGGAGAATGCCTCCCTAGCTGAGAGGGAGTGTTGATGATTGCAACGTCGTGTGACATTCTCCATGATACGTTCTCCTCTGGACTGAGTTGAGTCGACCTATGAGAGAGCCCATGTGTTGGGTGTGCCCATGTGATGGGTGTATCATTCTCCTTTGGACTGAATTGAGTCAATGTGTGGCCCAGTGTTGGGTGTGCCCATGTGATGGGTGTATCGTTCTCCTCTGTGAGAGTTGAGTCGATGTGGTCTCCTGCCTTTGTACTCCTGTGGACTCAGTTGAGTCAGGCTTGAGATGGTACTCCAGATGATTCTCCTAGGGACTCAGTTGAGATAGAGATTTGTTGAGTATAACGTCCTTGTGGTTGAGCACAGGTGTACGTGTCCCTAGTGGCTGAGCACTAGTGGATGTGTGGATCCCTTGCTATATTGTCTAAGTGTAACATTTACTTGTAACCCTAATTGTGATGTAAAGGGTACAAGTTGGCCCCACCATATGTAAAAGATAATTAATGTTATTGTTATAATTAATTATATTACTGAGTTATTGAGGTCGGCCCTGTTTTGCCAATAGACACACCTATTGCTGTGTCTGGTCTTGTATAAATAAAGGTGATTTCCCCATTGAGAAAACACACTTGTCACTTGTCATTTGGAAATTTCAGATCTACCTTTAAGGCTGAGGTGCACACCTCTCTCGGGTGCTAGTTTCAAGGTTGTAGAGCACCCTCTTGTGTGCATCTAGGGTTTATGGTTGGGGGATCTTCTCTTGAGAATATAGCAAAGGATTGTTGGGTTTTCTTCCCTTGTGTAGAAGGGTTTCCCATGATATTTCTTGTGTTCTTGTGCATGGTTATTCTTCTTGTGATCTTGGTTACTGCAGCACTTGTGTATGGTGTTGTTGCATTTGTTTATGGCTCAAATACATGCTAAATGAAATAAACCTCATGCTTGAGCCTAGCATAGAGAAAATTCAACATGAATAGCATACAATAATATGCCTCCACTCCATTAAAGTTACACACATGTTAACTATAAAATCAATCAAACTATAACAGAAACTACAGTGTTGCACTTGGTGCTATTTTGGTTATATGTACTCTTACTTGCTATATAAATGAGAATCTTTGTATATTTGTGTATAAATGGTTTGGGTTCATATTGATGCACATGAATATATATGTTTTTTTTTTTTTAATTTGAATATTTTATGTAGTTTTTGGTCCACAAGTTTTTTTTTCGATCCAGTCCAGTTTCTCATTTTTGGGGTCGATCGGTCAGGTCTGGTTTCCAGTTCTGATAACATTGAGTGGCACACCTAATAGGGTTTTGTGATGGTCCTCCCATACCTAAACTTGGAAAATTGCATAAAGTCATAAGCTAGTGTGAATTTTGAAGAAGATACCTAATGTGAATTACTTACGTGGCTTTTGCATTAAGATGTAACTCACTTTTTATGATTCTAATGACTCTTGTATCCATAATGGTTGGTCTCACTTGATTCACTGAGCCCATGCTTGATGATGATGCACCCTTTAACATGGTCCTTTGGAGGACGTTGGTGAGGCTTCCCTTGCACTTCATGGAGGATGTTGGAGCCTTGATGATGAACATTGGACTTTGTGTTGACTTGGCATGCTTCCTGACACCCTCCAACACACCTTGGACCTTGGACGTTGAACCTGGGAGCTAGGACGTTGCACCATGAGCTTGACGTGTCACTTGGAGGGAGAAGGGAGCCCCTTCATGATGTTGCACCCCTTAGAGGACATTCAGGTTTGGTTGGATGATGTTACACCTCTTTGGAGAGGTCATGGAGCCCTTTTCCTTCATGACGTCATGATTGGGAGCATCGACATTGCACATGTGATGGGACGTCACACTTGAGGATGATGTGACACTTGCTTGAGCCGACCTAGCACTTGGATGATGAGTTGGCACCTTGTTTATGAGGAGATGTGACCTTCTTGATGAGGATGCATGGCTTTTGATGATGCTTTGTACCTTTTGGGGAGAGACATCACCTTTGGAGCCCATTTAGAGATGACATCACCCTTCTTTAACCTTATGCACTCACATGTGTTGTTTTTGAGGGACATTTTCATGTTTTAACATTGTATCATTGTCTTAGAGGCATTTTTGGGCCTCGGCCTAGACCTATCCACCTTGTATCATGGATATTGTTATGTTTTAGGGGAGAAGATATAAGCTAAATGAGGTGAAGCGCTTGGTTTCCTCATATAAATAGAGGAAGTGCTCCCTCATTTGAGATCATTGCAACTTGTGGAGATTACTACTACTTGTCTCTTTTATCTCTTCTCTTTTGTTAATGAATGGATAGCTTACGCCGCATGCACCTTCTTGAAGAGATGATATATGGATTCTTTCTCATGCTTGATGGATGATTTCAGGGTTAGGGTTTCATGGATGAGCATTGATTTACCTAATAAGTGGTCTTTCTAAGTTTTTGTTGATTTATTTATGAATGTATTAAGTGTGAATGTTCTTATCAAAATGGTGATAATGCATTTTACCTTGTATTTTTCTTGAATAGATCTTATCTTGTAAATGCTAGGGAGATTTGCAGTTGACTACCTTCCCTTGATATCATTTTTAAAGCTTGTTAAAGGACATAGGACTATTTCTAGGGTTTGTAGTGGACTACCCTAGTTGTTTTCCTATAGGATAGCTTTCTAAGGTTTGTAGTGGACTACCTTAGGGTTTATCCAAGATCCACCTTTGTTATCATCTTCTAAAGGTTGCTAGAAGACATAGGATGGCTTCTTAGGGTTTGTAGTGGACTACCCTAATTGCCTTTCTATAGGATAGATACCTAGGGTTTGTAGTGGACTACTATAGGGTTTTATCCAAGGATCTTCTTTCACCTTTGTCTCCAAGAAAATTCGTTGTTTGACTCCATATTCCCAAGAGGAATAAACGACACTAGTCTTAACCTCTTGTAGAAAGCCTTTGAACCTAAATTTACCTTTTCCTTTCTAGGGTTAGATTAGGGTTTGTGGCAATTCCACTTCAATATTTATCCATCTTTGTGCTAGATGTCTAGGGTTTAACTGGAAAATCATCTTCAAAGTGCATCTTATCATCATTTATTGCATTGCTGATTTAATTTTCAGCCCTATAGGACTTGACACCTTGTATCTTTTAGGGATATTATGTGCTATTCATATTTCAGCAATTAATTGTTAGCAAAACCCTAGTTTAACTTGTACTTTTCAGCCCTAGTTTATTGCATGTTTGACTTGTTTAGAGCGTTGATTTATTGTTGTTGTTATTGTTGATTTTTCAATAAGCAAGGTTAAGCATGAAGTTCATTCCATTTTTAGCATTTGACTTAAACATAACCAATAATATTGCAACAACCAAGATCACAAGAAGAAACACCATGCACAAGAACACAAGAAGTATCCTGAGAAACCCTTCTCAACAAGGGAAGAAAACCCAGCCAAATCCTTTGCTATATTCTTCAAGAGAAAGACCTTCACCACCAAGAAAACCTAGCACACAAGAGGGTGTTTGCAAACCCTAGACGACTAGTGCCCAAGAGAGGTGCGCACTTTTCCCAAGAAGGTGTACTTGCTGAAATTTCCAAACTCACACAAAAGATATGATTCCTCAATGGGGAATCTACCTTTACTTATATTAGACTTGTCCTGTCAACAAAAGTGTCTATTGGCACAACAGGGCCGACCTCTTTGATGTTAGCTTTTTAGCTCGGGAGGTACTACGCATGTTTTGTCTTGTATGCGGATGTTACCTTAATGTTTACACTACCAGGCACTTAACTTTGTAATAGTTTTTATAAAGTTGTTTAAGTGGTTCTTTTATTAAAGTGACTTTTTAATAAAGTGTACCTTCTATTTTTAGAGTGACTTTATTTTCATAAAGCACTTATGTAATAAAGGGAAATTCACTTTAATTTTAAATGAGACATTTTGGAGGGAATGAATCATGACCCTTGATCTTGGAAAGGAAAGATCTAATCTTGGCCTTTGGATCTAGGGTTGGGGAAGGTGAAAAGACACTTTTGGGGGGAAAATGTCATTTTCAGATTATAAAAGAATGCATTGGGTAGTGTGCAAGACATGTTGAATGTCGAGAGAGGACATCGGGAGGAGAGTTAGAGAGACTTTCTGAGTATGCTTGAGAGAGGAAAGTGAGCAGCAAAGAGGGCACATTTTTCGAGGAAAGTGGGCATGATTCCCGAGAAAAATTTCTGTAAATTTTGGCCGAAATATTTTTCTGTTGTGGGAGGCCGCACAGTCCATACACATTTGGCACGGAAATCGAGGCAAATTTGGGCATGGTTTTCAAGGCAACTTTCAGATTTTCAGTGGTTGTTTTGGGCCGTACAAAACAATCTGTACAATGGACTGTGGGCACAGAAAACGAGGTACGAAAGAGGCGGGACAGTGGTACGGTTTTAGCACGAAAAACGAGGCAGATTTCTGTGGGACAAATTTGGTGTTGAGGTATTTTCCTTGGCTGGAAATGTTGTTTTGCTACTGATATGTACTTTCCTGAAGCTGAATAATCTCTCTCTCTCTCTCTCTCTCTCTCTCTCTCGTTGGGTTTCCCCACATTGGGGTTTTCCCTGGCATTTGCCTAAATTTCTGTGAGTTATGGGTTGTTGTCCACTGTGTATTTTCGCTGCATATTTTGCTTAGCAATGTGTATTTCTGCTTATGGAAATTTCTGAATGTGGGTTTTATGCATTTCTGAAATTTATGAAGACAATTATCTCTAGGTTGCTAAGTGTTTGACGAAATGTGTGAATGAAATATTTCTAATTTTGTCATTAAAAATCAACATGGTATCAGAGCTTGGGCTCTGAGTGACAGTGGGTTGTGTGATATTTGGGCAAAAGGGTGTGATTGTTTTCCTTGAGTTGCGACAGGGAATATGGCTGCAAGCATTAGATATGAGGATCGGTTGGATGGCATTTCCAACTACTTGCAGTGGAAGGTTCGTTTGTCAGCCATTCTCAAGGAGAACAAGATCTATAGCTATGTCAGCTCTGTTGTAGCAACTCCCACAGCAGATCCTGTTGCTTTGGACTTGCATGAGACCAAGGAAGCCAAAGCTCAGAGGATTATTCTAGATGGGGTGAAGGATCACCTTATCCCACACTTGGTTGAGAAAAAGACTGCCAAGGAGATGTGGGATGCACTTAAGAACTTGTTTGAGGCGAAGAACGAGAACTAGAAGATGGCCTTGAGGGCTAAGTTGCATGATACCAAGATGGGTAAGGAGGAGAGTGTCTCTTCTTATCTTACCCAGGTGGCTCAAGTTAAAGATGAGCTGGCAGTTGTTGGAGAGATCATTTCGGATTCTGAGTTGGTGAGGATAGCCTTAAATGGCTTCACCAAAGATTGGGAAGTCTTCGTGAAGTGCGTGGTGGGTCGTGAGCATATACCAGATTGGAGTAGACTGTGGGATGATTTCACTCAGGAGGAGATCCGGGAAAGATCTCAGAGCAGTGATCAGAAGACAGACAGAGCTGATGAGAATGTTGCTCTTGTGGCAAAGAGCAAGAAGAAAGGAAGTTTCGGAAGGGACTTGAGTAAAGTCAGATACTATTGTTGTAACCAGTTGGGGCACCTTGCCTCTCATTGTCCTGAGAGGAAGAAGAAGAAGATGGAGTCAGAGGGGCCTGAGACAACTGCTATAGTAGCCATAGAGGACTTTGCTTCAAAGTTCGATAGGGAATTTTCTTTGGTTACCCTAGTTTCCAGTGTCGGTAGTGGAGGATTCGGAGATGATGTCAAATGGATTGTGGATAGCGGAGCCTCTAACCACATGACGCGAATCTAGCGAGTATTCCCAGAATTCACAGAGATTGGTCCTAGCCGACAGGTGGTAAATGAAGATGGTATGGCAAGAACTGTACATGGAGTTGGGAATGTCAGATTCCAACTCGAGTTTGGGGGACTCTTGGAGATTGATGGAGTTCTCTTTGTTCCAAGGTTGAGTGTTAACTTGCTCTCAGTCTCAGCCTTGCAAGATGTAGGATATTGCGTATTGTTCAAGAGGGAACACGTCTTTATCTACAGAGAGGGAGTGGACCCGGTAGAGCTGCAGTTGATCGGTAACCGAGTGAATAGGTTGTATATGTTGAGAGGACAGCCTATGATGTATGATTCAGCATCGGATGAGGAGCGTGAGGAGGCTC
>ML814340.1:77285-105466 GCA_009831015.1 Picea engelmannii | reverse complement strand
AAAATAAATTTACTCTAATACTAAAGAAATTAAATTCAGAAAAATTAATTGCAATGAGGGGCAGGAGGCTCCTCTAAAAAGAGATAATGTGAATCTGCCACACATGTGGCCTTAAAATCTTCTTTGGAAATGGGGTGCTGGTAAAGACGGAGCTGATGACCATTCACTAATAACGGTGTCTTAGAGTCATCAATTGTGAGGAGCCTTACTGTTCCATTGGGGAAAACAGTGTCCACTTCGTAAGGTCCTAGCCATCTTGTACGTAGTTTCCCTTGAAATTCCTTAAACCGAGAATCATACAGTAAAGCCCAATTACCCTTTTGGAATTGCTTATGCTTGATGGTTTTATCATGCCATTTTGTTCTTTGTTGTTGAATCATGGTTGTCTGATGAATGACATCTATTCTTTTTTCGCCCAATTCATTAAGCTGCTGCAACTTGGTTGTTTGTGCATCATTCAAATCAAGGTTAACAGCTAAAGCAGTCCTTAAGGTTTTGATTTCAAATTCCACATGAAAGACAACACTTTTTCCATAAACTAATTCATAGGGGGAGAATCCTGTAGTATTTCTCTAGGTAGTTTTGTAAGCCCATAATGCTTCAGGGAGCCTGTGAGACCAATCCTTTCTATTTTCCTTCACTGTTTTTGTGAGAATGGCTTCTATTACTTTGTTTTTTCTTTCCACCTGTCCATTGTCTTGGGGGTGGTATGGTGTAGTCATTCTATGATGAATATGGTATTTTTGAAGGGTGGCTTTAAAACCATGAGAAGTGAAAGTCCTCCATCTATGACTAGTTCTCTGGGCACTCTAAATCTGATAAAGATATCTTCAAATAAAAAATCTAGAACCGCTTCTTCAGTAGCTCTATGGAGTGCTTTAGCCTCTATCGATTTGGTCATATAATCTGTGCAGACCACTATATAAACTTTTTGATTGGATGGAGGGTCAATGGGTCCTACAAAGTCTAAGGCCCATCTTTCAAATGGTTCAAGTACCACCTGGGGATTTAATGGAATTTCATCTCTATGATTAGGTTGACCCATTCTTTGACAACTATCACATGCCCTAACATATTTCTTTGCATCTTTAAACATTGAGGGCCAATAATAACCCATCCTGAGAATTTTATGTGTTGTTCTCTTATCAGCAAAATGCCCTCCATAAGGGCCATCATGACAACATTTTAGTAAATCATAGACCTCATATTCTCTAATGCATCTTCAGATTTCTTGATCAAGTCCTATGTGGAAAAGACACCCACTTATCCAGCTATACCAAGCACTTTGTTGAATGATTCTTCTTTTCTCTCGGTGGGATAGGTGTGGTGGTAACTTCCCCGCAACCAAGTAGTTAGTGATGTCTGCATACCATGGTGAGTGAGCAGATACTGCAAATAGATATTCATCAGGAAAGGAATCATCTACTGGAGTATTATCATCAGGTGTTAACCGAGAAAGGAAGTCAACAACTACATTTTCTTTTCCTAGTCTATCTACAATCGTAATATCAAATTCTTATAATAATAATAACCATCTGGTGATTTGAGCATTTGTGACAGGTTTGTTCATCAAATATTTGATAGCTGAGTGATCAGTATGGACAAAACTAGAATAGCCAGTGATGTAATGTTGAAATTTATTAATAGCATAGATAACTGCTACAAATTCATTTTCGGTAACTGTATAGTTAAGTTTAGCAGGAGTCATATTCTTACTAATGAAGTAAATAACATAAGGGAGATGATTTTCTTCTTGTCCCAAGACAACTCCTATTGCAGTATCTGAAGCATCAGAGGATATATGAAAGGGAAGTGTCCAATCAGGTCCTCTTAGAATAGGAGTTGTAGATAACTGATGTTTGAGTGTATCAAATGCTTCCTGGCAAAGATTAGTCCACTTGAATTCAACATTTTTCATAAGTAACACAAACAAAGGAGAAGCTATTTTGGAATTTTTTTTGATAAATCTTCTATAGTATCTAGCATGTCCTAAGAAACTTCTCACATTTGTTTGAGTTTTGGGAATAGGAAGGTCTTTAATGACTTGTATCTTGGATGGATCCACCTGAATTCCTTGAGATGAAATAAAATGTCCAAGTACTACTCCTTCACTCATCATCATATGACATTTTTCTGTGCTTAAGGAGAGGTGGGCTTGTATACATCGTTTAAGTACTTTCTCAAGGTTTTGTAGTGCTTCCTCAAAAGAGACACCATAAGGGGTAAAATCATCCATAAAAATTTCCATAGAGTCATAAATCATATCAGAAAAGATTCCTATAACTACTCTTTGAAAGGTTGTTGGTGCATTACATAGTCCAAATGGGAGGAATCTATAAGTGAAAGTTCCCCATGGGCTAGTGAAAGTGGTCTTATCTTGGTCTTGGGGTGCAATTTTGATCTGGTTATACCCACTGAAACCATCTAAGAAAGAGAAGAATTTCTTCCCTGACAAACTATCTAAGACTTGATCAATGAATGGTAACGGAAAGTGAGATTTTTGAGTGGCTTTATTTAAGGCTCTATAATCTACACACTCTCCATTTCTCATTTTTCTTAGGAACTATTACCAATGGGGAAACCCATTCACTGTCCGATATAGGATATATAAACCCTACATTAAGCAATTTTTGAAGTTCCTCCTTAAGAATTTCTCTTAAATTAGGGTTCATTCGTCATTGAGATTGGCAGATCGGTCGACAATCTTCCTTGATATAGATACAATGAGTACATAATTCGGGAGAGATTCCCTTCATATCTGTATAGTCCCATGCGAATGCTTGCTTATGTTCAAGAAGTAACTTCATTAATTGTTGTGTTTCAGCAACTGTCAAGTTGGGGTTTATATTCAGTGTTTTACCAGGTTCAATTTCTACTGGTATACTTTTAGAAGCGATGGTGGCTGATGTTTGAGGTGGGTCTTCAAATTTAAGGTTTTCCTGGGTATCTGACTCCAAAAGTGCATCTAGTTGATTATGTGTTTATGGAGTCACAGAGGAGGGTTCACAAATAAAATTATTAATTACTTCATCCTCGGTGGCATGTTTAAGGATTAAGTCTTGTCTGATAGTCAAGATAGGTTGAGTAGTTTGATCATCAAAGTCCACCCATAAGGAATTGTCATTATTAATCAAGGGTGTAGCGTGAGGGTAGAGGGTAAGCTATTTAGTCTCATATCCATTGGAAATTGTCATTGAACTAGTTCTACAGCTGATAAAGGCATCTGCTGTGGCTAGCCAAGGCCTGCCCAAAATTAGAGGGTGACCCCCCAACTTTGTTTTAGGTTGTAATACCACAAAGTCAGCTTGATAATTTCAGGACTCAACTGAGATGATTAGGTCTTCAATGACTCCTTCCAGTTTGATTGTAGAATGGTCAACTAATTCTAGAATGGTTGGGGTATCTCTAATTTCATTCTTCAGTTGTAACAGTTGTGAAGTTTCAAGAATCATAATATTGATAGCAGTGCCTAAGTCTACCAAAACTCGAGGAATTATTGTTTTTCTAATTTGCACTGTGAGGGTAGGATGGTCGGGATCACCATATTTAACTGGAGGAGCTTTACCTGACATTAGTGCGGACAAATCACCCATGACATGAACTGTGAGGGGATCTTTAGTTTTCTTACCGGGTTTCTTAACACAAATGTCTCGCATAGTTCTAGCATAAATTGGTGCATCTCTTAGTGCTTGTAATAGTGTAATTTTGACATAGAGATTTTGTAATTCCCCTAGAAGATTGAAAGTAGGTGGCTCAGGCATTTTAGTCAAAGCTAAACGCTCAGGGAATGGTGGTTTTGTTGTTTCAGCAACAGTGTTGGGGGACGATTGTACCTCTTCAGGTACATCGTGCTTTTTTATTTCTTCTTTATTGGAATCAGAAGAGGTAACATCATCAATGATAGGTTCTACTATTTTCCCAGATCGTAAATGAATAGCATTGCATTGTACAGGGAAAAGAGAAAGTATAGGTTGGTTTTGAATATCAATGCAATGCACAGCCTTATTATTGGGGTTAGGGTTAGGTTGTACAGGTATTTGGGGCCTCATCATTTGATTGTTCGGTGGAGTACCTGATGTTAAAGAGAGTGGTTGCTGAAATTGTGATTGAAATTGAGGCAATTGATTTGGGAATGGAGGTTGTTGACCTCTCCAATTTGGATTCCATTGGTTAAGGTAATGTTGTTGTTGTGGAGGCCAAGGAGTCCACATTGCTGGGTCTACAAAGGGAGGGTTTGTTTGCTGCATGGGTGGGTAATTCATTTGATTGAGAGGTGGGTATTGCATTTGATTAAAGGGAGGGTAATTTGCTTGATTAAAAGAAGGATAGTTATTCCAACGATTAGAAGATGTAAATGGCATATTAGGATTCATACCTTGTCCCCATGGCTGCTATTGCCTTCTCTGTGTCAACAGATAGACAACTTCAGCTTCTTCATCAGTTGGTTGTAATGCTGCTTTGATTCATGGTAAATAAGGGTATTGTTGAGTTTCATGATCCTTATCACAAATAGTGCAAATTGCTTTTTTGTCTAATGGGCATTCCCTTCGTGGGTGCTTATCTCTGCATTTGGAACAAAAGATGGACAGAGTTGCTTCTGCTTCAGCTTGTTTCTTTTGAATCTGCAAGGTATCAATTTGTGAAGCAAAAGAACTTAACATTTCAGTTTTAAAACCCTCAAGTAAATTACCTATTTCGGCTCTTGTTGCTCCTCCACTGGCTGATTTTTGAACTCTTGAAAATGTGGTATCCCTATTGTTTGATCTATTCCTTGCAGCTCCTCTTGAACATCTTTTACACAAGTTAACAATTTCATCATATGATTCTTTAGATATGTCCCCTTTACCAAGCATATTCAACATATCTAGAAAATCATCCCTTGCTCTTAATAATATTGTTTTAAGAATATCCTTACTTACATCGAGGTGACTAGATCTTTGTAGATTATACTGTAGTCTTTCCACAAAGTCCTCTAGATTTTCATCCTCTTTATGTATCATCTTGAATAATTCCTCTCTTTTTTCTCTTGTTCGACAATAGTCTTGATATTTATGCAGAAATTTTTGTTTCATCTGATCCCATGTTGTGATTACATGACCTCCAAGACTCATGAATCATTTTAATCCATTTCCCTTTAATGTTGTTGGGAATAGATTTAATTTTTGAGCATTGGAAATGTAATCATAACTTCTGCATAATATGTCAAACTCGAAAAGGAATTCATCAAGATCTTCAGAAGATAAACCATGAAAGTTAGGTAAATCTGAAATTGGGATATTATTCATGGGAACTACTCCTCTAGGGAGATCACCAATAGGAAATCCTAAGGTAGAAAAAGAGTTTTCAACATTTACCTCTGCTTCAAGACCTGCTTGTTCTTCATGGTGCAATTCTTCATTATACTCATCCATGGTCTCTTCTGTTTGTTCCCCTGCTGCACTTGCTCGATCCTCAATGTTTTCTGTTGGTTTCTCAACTATCTCAAGGCTCCAAATCTCTTTCCCCATTTTAAAGTTCACTTGAAAGGAAGGTTGAGGCTTTGGTTTTCGAGAACTTGGTCGCTAAGGAGCAGTAGATTCAGATTTTGATATAATCTGGTCGATGAAGGTCTTTCTTCCTCCTCTTCCTCTACCCCTGCCACCTATAGGGTCAGTTTCCTTGGGGGGTCTGTTTCCTCTCATGCAATCTATGCATCTGAAAGAAAAACGTAAATGCTTTTGAAATCTATAATTGCCTTCCCCGGCAATGGAGCCAAAATGTTGGTCACTATAATTGCTTATTAATTAAACAATCAAGTGTTACATAAATTGTCAACACAGGGAAGTCTATTTATTTCAAAGGCAATCACACACTGTATATGCTCAATCTCAAAAGCAATCTAGATTTGTAGTAAAAGTACACTAATCACACCTTGCTTGAACAAACTGAAGTTCTACTTTGAATTATAGTAAAAGCAATCTATCTATTCTAGAGTTTTAAGATTCAAAAGGAAATAACTATCAGAAGAATCCTGGATTACATTAAGAAATAACAACCTAGGAAAAAGGAACTTTTCAACACACTGCAACGAATATTAACTATTCTATAACAGAGAACAAGACCCTATTCCCCAAAGCAGGAATCTTCAGCACATGTATCTGACTATCACACTTTCATAAACTCACCAAACAGAATCACCAATTAGAATGATTAACAATTACTGAAGACTAACTATTTTGTAACAGAGAACATGACCCTATTCCCCAAAGCAGGAATCTTCAACACCTGTCTCTGATTATCACACTTTCACAAAATCAGAATTACCAATCAAAATGATTAACAATCACCTAGGAATGAATTGTATGAAAACAATGTAACAATCAGTGGAAACAGAGTTCCAGTAAAACAGAGTTTCAGCAAAATAGAGTTTTAACAAGGTATGAATAAAAACAATACTAACATACTACAGAAATTAATGGGTGAATCTTGTGAAGAAGGTGGGCCCTTTCCTTCTCACAAGATTCCCCCAGAAATGAAAGAAACTAAGAATGATTTTTTATTCATCTGTCAAATGTGTCAAGTTACAATATCCAGTGTGAACATGCTCCTTCTCTCTAATTTGTTTCTAGATAAGCCCTTCGTAATCCCCCTCTAATGTTGATTTCTCTCCTATTTAAAGAGGAGAATCCTCTTAATACAATTGATCATAAAATCACATGTGTACATACAAATACTATTCTTAGTCTGATCTAATATTCTATGCTGGAATAGGATATTCTGATCTCCCGTAGCAAAATGATGTTACAGTAGTTGGGATGGTGCTGGATTGAGGTACAGTTGTTGCGGCCGGTGTAACAACTTCTTTATTTATCGTTTCTTATTACTGTTGTTTGTAGAATACTGTTTCAGCATCGCAAATCACAGACTATTTCAACAACGGGATTTGCGTCCTGTTTGACTGTTTCAGCGACGTAGTCTCAAGCAACAGCAATGGTTGGTGTTGGCTTAAGGTACAACTGTTGCGGCCAATGTAACAGCTCCTCCTTGTTACTGCTGTATGTGAAATACTATTTCAGCATCGCAAATCACAGACTATTTCAGCAACGGGATTTGTGTACTGTTGACTGTTTCAGCAATGTGGTCTTCCAACAACAACAGTATGTTAACTGCAGTTCAAACTATTTCAGCAACTATATATTTATGGTTAATGGCTAAGTATGAGAGTAATGTAAAATTACATGTAAAACAAATTAAACATATAGCAAAGAGAAGAAATGTTATATACCTTTGGAAAAATAGGTTAAGGTGATAATGTAGGCTTAAATATGAGTGGGAAAAGGATGTAATGATAGCAAAATGGTACATTATAGGGTCCTAACAGGGGGTACAAATTCTTCAGTGTAATCTTGTTCAATGCCCTATAATCGATACACATTCTCGAAGTCACATCCTTCTTGGGTACAATTATGATGGGTGACCCACCAGGTGAGGTACTTGGTCGAATTACACCCATGATCCAACAACTATTGCAATTGATTCTTCACTTCATTTTATTCCAAAACAGACTATCTATACAGGCCAATATTCGACAGTGGGTATTTTGGAAACAACTGTATTTTGTACTCCACTTTCTTCTTGGGTGGTATCCCTTTAGGATTCTGGTACACTCCTCTGTATTTCTATAGAAACTCCTCCAACTTTTGTTTCTTCTCTTTATTACACCCCCCCAAATATTCCTTCACTCTCATTGACTCATCTTCAGACTGATTTTCTCTTAAGAAAAGTAAAAAATATTTCTTACTAGAACTAATCAATGTCTTGGCTTGATTGGCAGTTACCAGTGAGATATTTGAATTTTTTATATGCATTGATGATGTAGGACCTCCCATACTTGATCAATCTATATTGTTTGGCTCTCTTCATGATTATTGCATCTCTCATATACATGTAAAGGATTCCAAAAACTAAGCCACATAGATCAAGGGCTACTACATCCAATTCCACTTCATCAATAAAATAAATACTTATAGCAAATAGAATATTACACTGTTTTGTTACCTTTATCTATACATCCTTATTTACCCAACCCAATGTATAGGGGATAGGATTATTGTGAACCTCCAATCCAATCTTTTTGACAAGATCCACTGCTATGAGATTATCCTGTGAACCAGAGTCGAACAAATCATCTATCTTGGTCTTCTTGATCTGAATCTTTATGTGGAAGAGCTTGCTCATCTCCTTCTCTTCCTATTGATGCAGGCTACTCAAATTCACCTCCTTCTACAAATATGTGCATATAATATTTCCATCCACATTCAAGCTACTTTAAACCTCATTTCTTGAATCTTTGGCTAGAAGGTTATTTTTCTTTCCTTGCTTCTTCCAATTCTTTGGGTTCATATATGGATGTAGTTTCCAACATTTTTTCCTCAGTGTGGCCATCAATGTTGCAATGATTGGAATGGTTGCTAGGATCTTTACTCTGTTTTGAATTGGTTTTTATATTCTTAAATTTTTCCCCTTTCCACTTCTTCTTCTTCTCCTTGGAATAGTCCTAGTGCTCTTTTTGATTCACCTCCTAGTGGCCCAGTTTTTAACATATCCCAATGGCCATCTAGGGATAGGTTTTTGACTTCCTAAACCTTCAATTGTGATAAGGTTTTGGACTTTCTAGAATTTTCTTAGAAAATCCACCACGTGGCTAGCCCCACTTGTTTAAGTAATGGAGGATGATGTGGCATACACTTGCACCATGGTGATCAATATGGTAGGTCAACTTGCGAGAGGCATAACATTCTCATACAAACTCCAATTGAAAAATGGACTACAACGTTGGAACAGTATCGACGTGTATAAATTATAGTGTTCCTCCATAGTATGGTTTGGACAAAAAAAATGTCATTTGATGCCTCAAAATGGCTCCTTGATAACTATGACTATTTTTTGGACTCAAATTTCCAAATTTGGACTAGCCATCGAAATGTCCTTGCAAGTTAATTCCTCCAATTTTTTCCACCCAAAAGTAGTGAGATAGATGAAAAATAATATAATGATCCAATTTGTATAAGAAACTAGCAATTGGTGTCACTGAGATACCTATAGGGTTATCATAAGTAGATGGAAATATATTCCCAATAGTAAAACCAAGGCCTCTCCCCCCCTGTCGGAAACAAATCCATATGCAGGCACTTGTGAAAACACAATGGGTGTAGAAACACTAGGTATATCCATGGGAGGAAACATTTCATATAAGGGAAGAGCCAAGTGAATGATCGTGGGAGGAAAGGGCAGGACAATGAAAACCCAACCTAGAACATAGTCAGATATAAAGATGAAATGCACTCAAATAAAACAAACCTCAAATCCACTTTAAAATCACCAAAGAAAATGAGAGGAACAAAACACTCAACACCTTAAATCCACTTGGAAAAGTCAAGCAACAAAGAAAAGGCACAAATCTCTATTTTTCCTCAAATACACTTTCTGAACTTTGCTTGATCAAATTTGTATTTTTCCTAATCTGGTATCAAATGTTCAGTAGCGATCGTCTACAAAATTTGGGGAAAAGGTATCATATTTGTCCCATATCTGAAATATCTTCTTTCTCAGTGAGTGATGAGGAAGACAATAAGATACATAACAAGTTTCAAAGGTAAAACTGCAAGGGAATTCTAAAACTAAGGAAGAATCAAATATCCTTCCCCAATGGAGTCCTCAGTTTTGTTGTGGATAAATATCACCTACGGATAAGTAAGACCTCACGTGGATATTCCCTTGATCAAAGATAAATAGCAAGATATACCACTATGAGGTTTCCCTAGATCTAATCAAATTCCATTCCTTTTATACTAAAGGGAAAGAAGGCATACCTTGTTAACTAGTGGTTGTCCCTATGTTTCCTAGTTGACACAACTCTGGAGATACAGGTCCAACTCTTATGATTTTCTTCCTATACACACGTGACAAAAAAATACAATTATATGAACCCTTTCAAGAATTAGGAAATCCAAATATATTCTAGATCTAATGATGATCTAATCTAATCTATCCAAGGTGAGATTAGATACACCATGCAAAGATAAATATAACAGATTTGGGAAGAGAAAAACACATAGATCTATATATATCAATAAAATGAAGGACAAATACAATAGTGTAGTCATACCTTGAGTCATGATGCAATCCTCCTAGATCCTTTCTCCAACTCCTCCCTAGCCCTCACACAAGGATGTACCTGTAAATGATTCCTCCTTGTCTTGCCCATGGAATGCCTTCTTTATATAGTTTCATGGAGGAGGCTAGGGGATGCTTCTAGATCTATAGAAATCAGTGAACCTCAACTAGATTGAGAGTTCCCAAGCTCATCATGAGATAAAAAAAACTCTTAGTGTTGATCTCCTTGAAACTTGCCTAATCTAGAATGCTACAAGGGTGGTCGTGAGTTGTCAGTAGTGCAGTCAACGACCGATCATGCGCTACTACTAATGCAACCTACAATCAGTTGTTCTTTGCTAATGGCTTGGAGCACAACCTCCCTCAAAATTAGTGAAATCTAGGGTAGAATAATGTGTCTCAACAATAAAGCATTAATGGTTCCTCTATGAGTCCCTAGGGTGGAAAATAAGGTTTTAACAATAGTCAACAATGTCCACACAATCCGCAAAACCTATGTGTAGTCCTTTCCCTAGCCAATTGCAATCCTCAACTTAACAATAAACAAAGTCAATATATTCCCCACAATCCATATGTAGTCTCTACCTAGACCAATAGTAATCAACAAAATCCATATATTCCTTAAATCCATATGTACTCCCCACCCATACCAATAACAATCAACAAAGTCCATATATTCCCCATAGTCCATGTGTAGTCCCTACCTGAACCAATAGAAATCAACAAAATTCATATTCACCATAATTCATATGTACTCTACACCTAGACCAATAAAAATCAAGAAAGTCCATATATTCCCTAGAATCCATGTAGTCCACACCTAGATCAATAGTAATCAACAAAGTCCATTTATTCTCCATAATCCATATATAGTTGGTTTTGAAACTTCTCAACATTTCAAGTGGACACTCCACCCATCATGAAGGAAACGAAATAAATCTTTAATAAAATACAAAAGATAAAATGAAATATAATTAACCATTACAAAATAATCTTAAAAATATTCAATAAAGAGGGATTTGGTCAAATTATTAAAAATAAGAATATTCCTTAGAACTAGGGGTAGATGAAAGTTATAACTATAAAAAGGAATAAAAAGTAGCTAAATGAGAAATATAGTCCTTATCAATTGAAAATTAATTTAAAAACATATATTTTTTAAATTAAAATAATAAATAATTAAAAAATATTTTTTTTATTAAAATAATAAAGAATTAAAAAATAATGTATATATTAAAAAAAATAAAAATGATAAAAGATTAATAATTAACTATGTATTAATAAAAAAAATAGTATAATTTAGAATAATAATTAGCTAGACATACAATAGATGAATAAACCCACGGTGTCAAAGAAAGTTGATCAAGGATTTGATATAAAAGAAACATCAAAAAATAAAAAATTATGAATGTCATTGTATCAAAGAAATCTTATCAAGGAAGGATTTGATATCAAAGAAACATCAAAACATTAAAAATGATACATTCATAAGATAATACTAAAGAGTTCAGAGTTGATTTCAGAGTAAAGAGTAAAGTTGTAGTGTAAAAATTATAGCAAATGGTTTTTTTTCAGCCATATTTTTAGGGGACATTTATCTGATATTTGGTGAAAAATTGTTAGATCCACACATTGGAGTGATTATTTCTGTATAATCTAATGCCTCGGGGATTTTTCAGTATGTTGAATATATTTCTAGATTCAGAAATGGATTTTAAACAACAAAAAATAATGATTTCATGCAACTTTATATGGCCATATTAAAATAAAAAAAGAAAAAAACATTTCATAAAATAGTTAGAAAACACCAATTCAACAATGATGCCTGGGAAACAGTCAAAATTCTGATACATGCGCAAGGGTAGGGTAAATCATCCCGAAATTGACTTGAGAAGACCTGCACAAGGTTCTTTCCTCAAGAGATCCCCAATAATACGCTCAACCACTACACCAAGACCAACAAAGCAGGGTTAGTCACTCTACTAGTCTCAATGCGACCTCATGATTGACCCTTGTGTGAGAAGGGCTTCCCAGGATTTACCTCTCACTAGCACAAGATTCTATGTTTGTTTACAACTTTGGAAAGTTATCTTTCACACCTATTCCAAAGCCCTACACCCTAAGCTAATGTTGGTTTGCTACCAGAAAATATAAAATGTCTAATCAATTTTTATAAGCACTTTATTTTAAGGTTGTTGTTTACTCAAGAGGAAAATGGTGTGGACTAAATGAGAATGAAAATATTTCACTTCGATGAAAGATATATTATGAGAAGGAGAAAATGTTTATCATTCACAGATACACAATGTCCTAAAATTTTATTAAATTCATCAATATCAAGATCTTCAAGAAATGAGATAAAGAGACTGTACACCAATACACGATTCTTGCCCCCCGACCACGAGGGGGAATTTTTTTAAGAATTCAAGACAAAAAATGCCAAAAACCATGCAATTTTGCTACTTTAAATGCAAGGATGCCCCCAATCTAAATTTTTTCTTTTAAAACGAACAATTCAGAAAAATAAATGTTCTTTCACTAAACAATTCTAAAGAAAAAACAATGCTTTGTAACTGGATGACACTCAAATCAAGAGATCAAATCTTTCAAAAGCACACAAGATAAAACAAAGCAAAGAAGGCTAAAAGAATATTCAAAGACTGTCAAGTAGACTGTAATCAGACTATAATCAAACCCAAAAATTCATCAGAAAACCATATTTAATATCTTGGTAAAGAGAAAGACTGTCACTCAAAACATTTCTCAGAAATAGTCCCAGGTCACACTATGACATAATGTGACATTTAGGTATCGTCCCAGGCAAAAGAAGGACATAGTGTGATGACGTCGCACTACTTCTCACGGTAGGGTGCGACGAAGACTGAAACTTGAGAAAAAATAAAAATATGACAGGGTTTTTCAATGAACTTTGAGGATCTGAGAGTCACCTTGGATCACCCAGTGACTCATAGAATGAAAAATCAACAAAATAAGGAAAGCCAAAAGAAAAAAGAAGAAAATACCAAAAGGGGATGATCCCCAGTATGGTCGCCAATTTTGTTACTGGACAAATCAGTAAGTGTTGACACAAACCAATCTCCCTATTGTTCCTGAGATTAAACTTAAGGCTCAAAGAGTAATGTCATGCATCAAGAAAGTTTAAAGAGAGTGTTTTTTAAAGAGTGATTTTTCTACCTTAGTTATATGAGAAAAATTCCTTAAATCAAATTAACAATATGTTAATGCAGAGGTCGTATTTCGTGTTTGAGTCAAAATTGTAATATCAAATGGTGTGAGAGAAAAATACAAAACTGTTAAACAAGTCAAGGCATAAATTGGTGAAGAGTCTCACCTTGTTGCAGTGGAAGAAAATAGATAGTGTAACCTTGAATAAAGTATAAGATATAGTAATCCACACAGCTCGCAGGTCTTGATTTACTCACAGTAAATGCAAAGGAAAAATTGTTTACTTAACAAATTACTTATGTAATATGATTATAGTAGTTTTTGTACTAAATTGAAATAAAAAATTTATCAAGGAATTGCATAAAGAAATGCTGAGATATGGAAAAATAGAAGAAACACATATGGAAAATAAACAAAATTTGGAATCTTTTTCTGCAATTGTATTAATACTCAATAAGGAGATTTTTATCTATTACATTCAGCAAGAAGCAGCCCTTTACTAGATCTTCAATCTATGTATTTATGCAAAACATATAACAACTCAAAACAGTTGGACTTCTTATAATTAAAAATAGAAAATACTTGGAATAAGAAAATAATGCATGGAGAATGATGAATTTCATTGGAAATATCTGCTATCTCTTTGTCTGTTGGCCTAAATGCTTCCTTTCCTCATTCCTTTAGGTCGGACACATCTGTCATTTGATATTCTTGATAATTTGGCACAACGTCCTGGCCATTGTATCTTTGTTGACATATGTCCCTTCGACAATGACATTTCCTTATCTTCTCACCACTATGCTTTCTTGTCCATGCTTGATGCATTGGTTGCATCTATCTAAAAATTCCACCACTATCTTTGATGGCTCAATGGTTTCATTCACCTCGAAAATGTATAATTTATTTTCCACTTGAGGTAGCCTTTCTTTGATTATTTTCACTGCTTGAGTCAAGGTTTGGAACTGTGAACTTGGGTTCACTAGCCACTTATTAATATTAAGGATTTCAATCTAGCTCATTTACCAAATGGCTTCCAAAGTTTCTTCTTTGTTCTTCTTAGAATTATGCTAGTTCATTTCAATATTGATTTTCCCCAAAGCCTCCACAATGTCGGTTCCTTAAAAATCAATCAGTTTTTTGTTTAAGGATGATAACACTTCTTGACAAGCGTCTTTCACCTCCTGGGTGAATATCTTGCTCTCTCCTAATTGTGTTTCCCACACTTTCAGGGATAGGTCACCTCTTATTTGTTCATAGGGGGAAAGTAGAGGAAAATCAGGGACATTATCCCTCTGTGCTAGTATGATGGCCTCTTGAGATTTAGCTCAGGCTGAGTGAGATTCTCCTTCCTTAATATAGATATCTTTTAGAGCGAGGTCTACTACCTGGTATCATTTATGGATGGCATCGACCTTCATGAAAAGATCTTGTTGGGTCATTTCTAGTTTTTCGTTTACCTCTAGTCCTTGAGTTTGAAAAGATGATATCTCTACTGATGTACCTTGAGTAAAGTCGATCCTGGCTTGCAATTGATTTATTAAATCCTCTTGTTGAGCGACCAATCCTTTCTTGGCCTGTGAATTCTGATGGAGCTACTCAAGGTTAGCCTGCAACTATTGAATTTCATGCCTGTCATAAGCTCTGATCTGTTCAAAATATTGCTTCATCTTATTCTTCACAGTCTATTCCAGGATCAATATTTGATCTTGTAACTTCCATACCAATAGGTTTTTCTCTTTTAGCTGCTCTACCAATTTTTCTATAGACCACTGATTTGCAATGGCAAAGGCACCTAATGAACCTACCACTTCCTTCACAAATTCTGAATCATCGCGATAATTTCCATCGTATAACATCCTTTTCATTTTGGTTATTACCCCATCCTTTTGCTATGTTTCTCATTTGATGATGGCCCTCCTTTTCTTGTTGGAGAAGAAGTCCGAAGAAGGCATATCTTCAGGTGAAATTGGGGTGAGATCACCTATAAAAATGACTTTGGAACTGGGATTTACGAAACTAGACTACAACGATGTCAATGAAGTAATAGGTGTATCAATCTCCATGGACAATTGTTCCTCAACAATATGAGAAACAAATGTGGCTAGTGTCGAAGGATATGTATCCTACCCTTGCTTTAGGAAAGCTTTGAGCTAAGTCATTTCCTGAAGGCCTAATGTACTTGATAATGAAGCTTCCAATTCCAGTGTTAAAACTTCGGTTCCCTTTGGGTTTTCCTCAAAATATTGTTTACTAGATCTACCTGGTTCAAAACCTAGAGGTACTGATTCCTGTGTAGGCGAAGTGGCTACCGATTCTCCCTGTAGTACTTTCGGAAAGTTGTTTCGTCTGTGTCATTGAAAAATGAGGAAATTGGCCTGTTGATCTGGGGACAAGGTTTGGAATCTATTCAATACTTCCTCATAAGACCTGACTCCCTTGAAAATTTCATCCTATGGGGAGTGTTCATGTATATATCTCTTCATGTTGTATTGGGCTAGGTGATTTTCCACGATCTTGTGTGGGTCGTGCCTTTTAAATTCGATGTCAACCAACTTGACATCCTCCAAAGATGCAGCCTCCACTTTGGAGTGACTGAAGTCTAAAAGTGAAAACATACCAACCTGGAGAGGTAAGGTAGGCCATACCTTTTTCTGGGTTGCTTTCAGCTCCTTGATGATGCCCCCTGTCACTTTTTGATAAGCTACTTCTCATCATACTAGTCGGTATGGTAAAAATATCGGGAGAACATGAGGAGGGACTGAGCATCCGAAAACCCTGATGTAAGAAACGTTTTCTTCAATGAACCAATCTTCTATTTTGCCCAGATTTCCCATGATTCTATCTGAAATTCGAGGGGGTGGGAAACCATATAAGGCTACATGGACATGCACTACTACATTGTGACATATTTCATAGAATAAATATTTGGCCTTTTCCTCCCACAGCTTGGAATGGTAAAAGTGGATAGGTTACGCACTGGTCGGGATCTAGATCCAATTCATTAGTGGGAAAGGGGTTATGCAGCAAATAACATCCATGATATACACGGACATATACAAAGGGGCAGGCTTCCCCTTTGAATTAGCCAATTTGTATTCAGTAATTTCTTTAGCCAAGTTGTCTGATAAACTTTTGGCCCAATTGAAAGAGTAGCCCTCGGCCACCTCATGCATAATAGACACCCATGCTACCAAGAAATGAGTAGTCTATAGAGAATAATAGCTACATAAATCATGTGAGTATCTAATGACGATGTGGCATACATGCCATGAACATCGATCCTGAACTTATTTGAGTTCCCCCACCACGACTTGATTATATCAGGATAACTCTTGTCATTTTGTATGCATTCATGTTGCTCAAACTCCAGCATGAATGTAGCATTATAATTATATTTAGGAGCCGGAGATAGCTTATACATTACTTGGAGGTGTTCTGGTCAGAAATACCCAACACCAACCTTTTGATAGTTGAAAATGCTCCTGGTTTGGACGTTGACGTTTTCTAGGGCCTAGCTTATCATGTCATTATACAACATGATTCTCGGCCACGCAACTATATTTTGAAGCTTGGATTGGGCTAAATATCTGATTTTATCTCTGTGAGTATCGTTCACTTCATCGATGTAATATTTTGGGCAATTTATAACCTCATGTTCCAGAATCTCGAACACATATGTCCAAGATTTAACCGAGTCTATAGCTCATGACATAGTGTCAGACAGAATGTCTGCATTCGGATTTGAAACTTAACCAAATACATCAGTCTTATTCATCATCTTCCATGGTGCCATGATATTGAAAACAAAATGAGGATACCTATTGCAGAGGAATTGTGTGAGCTTCTTAATCGAATAAAACTTAATACTTTATAGAAGATGAAAATGAAATTCAAAATCAAGTATTTTTATTCACAACAGGTGCATTGATTCGAGTATACATTTACTGACGACAAATTTATTAACCTTAATGGGAAATTATACCTGGAGATCCACAATATATGTTAAAAATAATTACCATTGATTTGTGATAAATGCCATTGGCATTCAACGATTCGTGTTTGGGAGTTTTGGATGAAACAAAGTTGAAATTTCCCGAATAGTGAATTTGTGAAAGGTTAATTACAAGATAATATATTTTAAAATAATAATTGATCATGTTTAAATTAAAGTTCTTCAGATATTCGGACTTTGGGATTTTTAAATGTAGCTCGAGAAGAAATTCCTGAAACCCAAAACAACAAAAATATTAATTATTCGATAATCGCTTTTAAGTTTTAATTAATCATATTAAGTTCAAGTGCTTCAGAAATTAGGATTTCGAAGATTTAGGATATGATGAAAGGTAAACATCTGAACTCTGAAGTTATTGCACGTCAAAATTACTCACTTCGATGATGTCTCATTATCATTGTCTCAAGTGTTGCAAGTGTTGCAAGTGTCGTAAAAGTTATATTTTTGCCTCGATTATGTTGCATCACAAACAAAATCATAAGAACACTTGGGGAATCCTCTTAGACTTGTTAGAAGATGAAAATATACCATTTTGAAAAGTTTACAAGATTTTACCTTGAGGAATTACTATCCTAAAAGTATTTTTGGATATCAACATTCCCATGACCTCTTGCAAGGAGCGCTAGCACTCCTTGTCCTCTTAGCAGGGAGTGTTGCAACGATCTGTGGCCCACTTTCAAGGAGCATCGATCTGTTGAGGAAATCTTGGGGACAAATCCCCCTTATATCTAAGGACAACTAAGAAACATCCGAGTCAGTTTGGCTGGAATCGAAGTCCAAGGCTGGATCTAAGGGGAGTTCCACAACTAATGGATCCATATCCTCAACTTATCCCAAGAATATATAAGGTGGTTATGCCTCTCAAAGCCTATATAAGGAGGCATTCTCATGGTGAAAGGGGAAGAATAATCAGTGAAAAGTATTGTCATTTTGATTGTGGGTCGTTCGAGCAAGAGGTTAGACAAGGAGAGCTTGGTGAGGATGCTACATCTGCATCTACATTTTGTAAGCACCTTGTTTTGTTCTCATTAATACACATGTGTGGCCCATTTCCTTCAATTTTGTGTACATTTTCATGGATTTGTCTCTTTGGATAAATTTAGATTTAAACTAATCATGGTAGAATAGGAAGTATGCTTTCTCGTCATTGTTTATTAGATTGCAAAACTCGTTGAAGGACTTGGAGATCAAGATCAACTTGGACTAAGTGAGGAAAAACTTCGTAAAAAGGTACTCATACTTTCTTCCTCTTCTCTATTGACTAGTTTAGCTATGTTTAAGGGAAAGTCAGTGTTCAAAGTTAATACTTTTTTTGTCTTGTTCATAGGAGTCTAAGGTCCAAGAGGATATTCACCTGTCCATAGGGGAATTTTCCTATAATAGAAATTGGCAACTCCACTGGGGATCAAGGATTTTAGTTTTGGTTTACTTCCTTGGTTTTGTTTTGGTCTTTGCCCATCTTTAGATCCTATTCATTGTGTTTTTCTTCTTTGATGTGTTGTTAGTTTTGAAGTCATCCTACACATGTTGATGTTTAGGCCTTTCTGAGTTGTTTGTTTTCTGGGTTGACACTTTTCATTCTCAAAAAACCGTGCTCCCTTTCCATTACATCCAAAGTGTTGATTTCAAGCTCGATGCTCCCCTGCAGTGCTTTATAGAGCACTGCAACGCTCTAGTGCCTATATTACCAGAGCGTCGATTTTCCTTTCTATTGAAAAATTGTGGGATATGTCTACTGGGGGTGATTTTTGGTTTTCTCTTCTGCTTAAGAATTTTGTTTTCAGTCTGTGCCTTCTGTAAAACTTACAACCATTTGATTTTTTAAGGTTTTTTTATTCTTTGTTTGGTTTTTAAAAGATATTGAAATCACTCTTCCTTTTCTTGGAATCACTCTTCATCTTTGAGATCTAGAGTTGGTTTGATACCTTCTCATTTATCTGATTGCATGAAAGTTGTTACAAGGAGGTTCAAAGATCTGTGTATTGTTCCATTTGATCTTTGAAGTTATATTTCCAAGCAATTTCTCTCGTTTGAGTTTTGATTTTCTTTTGAAAATTTTGTCTTTTTTTTGCTTCTTGTTTAATCATGGTGAGAGTGTGATTTTTGTTTATATAATCTTTTCTTCCAACTGCTTAAAATTGCAAATAATGAAATCTAGTGGGCATAAGAAGATTTGAATCGAATCAATTAAAATTTGTATTTAAACAAAGAGATATATTTTCACAATTGGCTTTTGGATATTAGAATCATTTTCTTAATAGTTTAGCATTGAATTGGATCCTTGATTGAGAACAATTGCATGAAGTCTCTGCATTTTTGTGTTTGATACTGAAAAAAACAATTTCTTCTCCTTCCCATAAATAGAAATTCATTGAAAGAAAATGATTGTTTATCATTTTCTTATGCATTTTTTGGAATCAAGTCATAATATCATCAGTTTCACTCTAATTGACCTCTAAGTAAAGAACAGTCACAAAAATCAATGCTAATTAAAATTGATCTGGAAAATTTTTATTTTTAGATTCCTCCACCAACATTAGACTAGGTTTAGCGCTTTGGATTAGGCTATGAGTACAACTCTCCAAAGAATTTAAAACAAACATTAGCATCTTATGATAGGGAGAGAGAATCCAATTTTCGTATAAGCTTATCTGGGGTCCCCCTCTCACATAGGGTTTACACATGAGGTCGTGTTCGAGAGAGCCATGAAGATTATCCCTCTACAGTTTAACCATTCGTAGTAGTCAGATCATGTTGGGGGTTTTTATTGAGGTCCAATGGTATTCATATGGTCTCGGTGATTCATGAATTATGAATCCATTCAGTGTTCTCTGGAGTTCTACCGGTCCACTTGTCTTCAGTTCTCTCGAAGGAGTTTGGACTTGTTATCTTGCCCATACATTCATACTAGACTGTCGACTGTACTCACCCAGGGCCTGACTATGAGTCAATGTCCTTGGTAGCCATAATATTTAGGTTCTTTACACAAGGTGATGGTGAAGGGAAGACTTCATTGTACCTGGAAAAAATGGTGGTCAAACTCACTCGAGATCCTTGGAGGGTAAATCCACGATTACTGTGTGGAATCTTGCACCAAGGCGTAAGTCCATTAAACAGGTCTCCATCATAACTGTTCCACCTCCTCATATCCTATCCCCTTCTTGAATTGATCACAGGATGTTGGATTTCAACACCAGCTAGTATGGTCATCGAGAGAAGGTTTGTTTGCTTGTTGGTTTTTCTAGATTTTTTAGCGTGTGCTATTGTTTTAATAGTTCTTCAAAATTGAGCTTGTAGATAATAAAGGTCTTATCTGATCACATAGGATGCAAGGGCTTCCTTCAAAAGAAGGATATCAACCCTTACTTCCTAACTCACTAGAAGACACCTACCATGAGAAGGTAGAAAATCGTTCTGACACTGGGAGTGTTGCTACTCCTTTGTTAGAATATTCGTAAAGAGCCTTGGTTACAGTTGAGGATCCCACTCGTCATACTACACCCGTGTCAATAGATCCTATTGAACCACTCCTGGTTCAATTAGACTCGTTCGGTAACATTATAGAAGAAGAAATCCCAGGTTTTCCTTTGAGACCAATTATCGAGACATATATGGGATCCACAAAACCAATATTTGGTGATGACTATAGGACCTGTTGGCATAGGGGCAGACCCAGGGTTCAACACTCAAGGGCACACCAATAAATCCCTAACTACTGGCCCTTTCAGTAACACCTATGAATCAGATGAAGTATCACTCGAGGTAGAGGCAGGGGTGGTTCCAAGACTCAGGTGTCTACAACCTTAGCTGGGACACAGATATGTGATTATATCCTTTACAGAGAACTTAGCACCATTCATTCATCACTATTCACCCTTATTGTACTTCGCAGATAAGACAAAACATCGCAGTACTTGCTCAGATATAAAATATTTCAATTCTTAGCAACAACAAAACATATTAGATCCTATAGATCAACAATTAGAATCCTCATACACATTAGATATACTATTCATATACATCTAGTGAATCACAAAGCATAAGCAAATCTATCTAATCATGGCATAGAACTTAGCAAGATAATTAAAACACAAGGAAACAATAGCACAAAGCATGACACACAAGTCTACATGGTTCACCCCCACCCTGGGGCTATGTCCACAAAGTCGTCTTCTTCTTTATTAGCTTTGGTCAATCGGATTACAACACAGAGCTCAACTTGTACTCTGTATAGGACAGGATATCTGTGTGCACCTCACCATATCCTCCTTCCCCAAGTAGATATAGCACAGAGCCTTCTTACAATCCATGCAGTCAGCACTTACAACACTTGCACTCAGCTCTGCAAGCCTCTTACAATCATGCACAAAGCATTTACATTCGATCACACAGATATAATTACTAGCACTAAGCCATCGACCCTTCTTACATTGCCTAGATACTTATTTATACTTTACAACATAGGCCTAAACATGGGTAAACTCATGGGTCGACATCCTTTTCCCATTACATTAACCCAAAACCCTAAAAGGGCCCCAAAAGTGGGTCGAGATCCCGTGATCTCTGCTTCACTTGGTGCTCCATCTTTGACAAGCTGGCGAAGTGCAAAATGGTAAAATATGACCAAGTATTCCTCAAAACTTGGTCAAGGTCCAACAGGCCCCCAACACTCACCTGTGACTCATCCCAAGTCACTCTGGTCTGATCATCTCCACTTCGAATGTCTTGAGCTTGGCCTGAGATACTTCGATCTACTGCAGTGTGACATCCTCTTGCTCAGTGAACTCCTGGATCAGTGCATCGTTTACTGGTCCTTCCATGTGTTGTTCTGTGGTGATGACAACCTGTTCAAGATCATCTTCCTAGATCTCAAATTCAGTGAATAGTTGGCATGATTTCTCTTGGAGGGGTTGAATTCGTTGAGAGACTTCCATCACTTTACTTTGCAGCATGTGTACCTATTGTTGGGCGGTGCATTATTCTAGAAATTGCTTCATTCTTTCAACTGGGATCAAGGCCTTCAGCTATGTCTATAGCATATCTACATGTTGCTTTGCTTCTTGGAGATGTGCTTCTAATGTCTACAATTCTGGGTTCTCTATGAGGTTTTTGTAAGTCTGGGTGCTTCTACGCTCAACTACTTGCATTCCAAAGCCAAGGTTTCTAATCTATCAGCTGCGCCGTGGGAAATTGCCTCCCTTAGGTCTCTTACTTCTTATGGAGTCTTGAGCATGGTACGAAGTTCCATATCTATGATGCACTGTTGAAGTTGTTGGATTACTTCTTCAAGTTGTGCCACCTATTGTGGGACACATTCTTCAATTTTCACCTCAATGACCGTCACCGAGCGAAGTGCTCTGTGAACTCTTTCTTGTACTTCAAGTTGCTCTGCTAGCAACTGGTCTTTGCTCTGCTGTAACTATTCTTTTTCCTCCTCCCACTTTTCTTGTAAGGAAAGATGATCCTATTTTTCCTTCCTCTGCTGTACTATAAGTGTGCTTTGTACCTGTTTCAAAGCCTGGGTGGCCTGCACTGTGTCTTCTTGAGGTTGTCGAAGGTGAGCTTCGAATTTTTCGACGATCTAGTGTAATTGAGTGGGCTGATCGCTTGTTCCTGTTGTTCCCGTCGTCAAGGGCGTAGTAGAAATGCCTTGGCTGGACTGGAGTGTCTACCGCACTTCTTGAAGTTCACCCTTGAGGCAGCTGAATATCTCCTCCTGCTTCGCTTCTTGCCTTTCTGCGATCTCTAGTGAGGCATCATTCAGCGCAACGATCAGGAAGACGAAGTCGTCTTGTGTGAGGGTAGTCTTAAACGTAGTCTGGGTGGCCTTAGTTTTCTTCTGGGATGAGGACTTTGGTGGGGTAATCTTCCTTTTATTAGAGGGCTCCTCCTCCTCTCTAGGCAGAGTAACCTCGCCTTTGTTTTCCTCAACGTCTGTGCCACCTAGTTCTTCACCATCACCTCCCTGCGAAGTAGTCTTCGTGGATGTACTATGGATATATTGAACTTCATCATCCTTCTTAGTCTTTCTCGATCCAGGTGTATCTGTCATAGTTTCAGGGCTATCCATGCCAGACATCTCTACAAGGTTTTCTGCAACAAGGAGGTTTGCCGACCATTACTTGGTAATCTTCTCCAAGTCTTCTTTTGTCAACTTATAGTATGACTAGATTTGTTGTTTGTGCTCATCAGTGCACGCTGTGATATAGGTGAAGTGGCGATATGCGCTGAATTTGTTCAAAGGTATAAACCTATGAAGTGTGTTTGGTGTGAGGCATGGTGTAGACTGGATTGCATTCTTCAATTGATTGTAATAAGTGTGGAAGATGGAATTGGACTTCCACTGCTTGTTCATTTCATTGAAGTACCACAGCGTATAGAACTTTGTAGCCAGTGGTTCGAAGGGTTTGATCTCAAGAAAAGTGGCACCTTCTAGTAGCTCCCAAGCGATGAAAGAGATGAGTATGAGAAACCAACTAAAGTGGAACTCATACCCTTGGTCTTGCACTTCTCTGTAGTCAATCTCTAGCTGATTTACAAGGTACTTTACCGAGTTCATTTGTAGTCCCTCCGCGCACTTCCCTGAGAGGTCGACTACAAATACTATCACTTGTGTGGGTCTAATTTTGTATATTAACTTCCCTATGTTAATCTTGCAACCAAGGCACACTGTTGCATTCTCGATGGAGGCTACCTTGTAGCCTCATGTTCCCTTCTCTACATCGACATTTGTGTATTTTATTCGCTGGGCGAGAGCACGATCTTCGGTCTTTCCAGGGTAAAAATCCTACGGGTCAAGGCCCTACATTATTAGCCCTATGATTTGATTGATTAGAATCAGATCCACCATGATGCGATAATCCAATCATAAGTATCCTCCATGGTAGAAAGATAGGAACAATCTGGTGCATGCATTCACTTCCTGATGCCTCCCAAAATGCAGAATCTTCATTACATTGAGGAGGGTTGAATGTGCGAGGTTATGGGTCCATTCCTGAGGAAAAATCTTTGGGTTCCTCCCTTTTGTGATAGTTAAGTACTTGTGCAGGGATATCATATTGTAAACCTTGCGATCTCCAAGTTTAAAATCACTAAATTTCATCACTGTGAGCTTATCTTATTCAGCACGAACTATGCGCACCCCTTTCAGGAGGTATGCAATGACCACAACATAGTCAAAGTCTTTAGGTATAGTGTCTAGATTCACTGTGCCGCTTAGTGATGGGATATACTTAGGCAAGATACTTGGGATCATCTTCACAGTGGCAAAGTCATTTCCGAGCTTAGATTGTCTTCCCAAAGGCAGTCAGGATGGTCCTGCTTGAGCAGTGGAGGGGGAAGCTGGCAATTCTCCCAAGGATGATGCCTGTACACCTATAGACATTCCTCGCTCTGACATGACTCTCTTAGTCACTAAGTCAATTAGAACTTCTTCAAAAATTTTCTCAGCAGCGCTGAGCTCGTCCGACATACAAGCTTGGGTTAGCTAGCTTGGGTGCGAAAAGAATTCAAAAACTATAGTGAATAGTATGGGAACAAGGCAATGATATCAGAGTGAGTTAATCTCAGGTTTCATGCTCAAATTCACGTTTAGAAAAAAGTATTCTCGGTGCATGGCATGATGGACTAAGTAGGGAAACTTAGTAACAGTTTTCTAGCAATGGTTATGATCCTTCATTAACTCCGGTTCGACCGGTTATGGTGAGTTTCAACAGTTGGATGACGAAACTTTATTTCTTTTCTACCCATTCAGAGTAGAAGTCGAACGGATATATCAGCCCCAATGACTATATTGCTTTGTCATGGTGAAGTACTCTAATTCGTTGTTTTGATATCTCGGTGAAGTTCCAATTCTACAATGTTTATGTCTGTGAAGTATCCTCTAGAACTTCTTGTAACCTTACAGTATTAACCCTTTTCTTTCTTAACTTTCTATCTTTCTTCCTAGTGAGCTTCATCTCAGTAATGCTTTTACCATTCTGATGCTTATCTTCTATGGTCTTAGTTACTTTGCGTTGTTGAAAGTCTTTCCTAGGGTTCCTAGATAATACTTCTTCTGTATCAAAAATAGTTAACTCAATCTTCTGCGGCTCCTCTAGTGTTCTCTTAGCCTCGACATCGGAGTTGCTAGTATTAAATATCTGTTATCTTCTCTTATTTTCTTCAATCAAGTGTGTGATCCTTTTGGTCATAAAGTCTTTTAACTCTTGCTTCTTCTGTTCCAAAAAATCTTCTTCCTCTTTTCGTCTGGCTTGTTCTCTATCAATCCAAGGTTTTCCTATGAGCATGGTAAATGGGGCATTGTCTTCAACAAATTTAATAATCTCAAAGTCTTCCTCTGTCAAAGTTCCATTGATAGTCCTAGGTATCCGGGTGAGCCTTCCACAAAGGTTTACCAGCTTTCATCTGAATAAAATTGTTCCTCTTAGGGAAGGGGTCAAGGAAGGATTTCCTATAGCTTGCCAAGTTCTTTCTGGCATAATGTTCACTTGTGTTTCTTCATCAAGAATACAGTCAATGTCGAATCCCCTTATTCTTGCTTTGACTTTCTCCTTTTCTTTGAAGATATCTAATAGCCTAACATGTTGGTGATCATTCAAGGTGTCTTTCATCTGTAGCAATATCGTTTATGATTCCTTCTGAGTTTCTACTATTTCTGGATCTACCTTAGGGTTTTCTTCATTCAGATTCATTCTTTCAAGATTAGCAATCATTCTAGGGAAATCCAACACTTCATGGTCCAAAGCTTTGCAACAGAGACAACTAGGTCTTCCACCAGGACATTCCTTAGCAAGATGTCCCGGTCTTCTGCAACTGTAACAGAGGGTTAACCCTCTCTTTTGTTTAAATATTCCCCAACTTCTTTTGTATTGTGCACCAGGATCATGGTAGCTAGCCTGCAAAAAAATCTTTCTAGGATCCTTTATCCACTTGTTAGTCCAGACATTCTTTCTATGCATAGGTATAACATATCTATCATTATTCTTATCAAATCTATTCATATCAAACTTTCTTTCATCTATTAATGCCCTAGTTTTGAAGCTACGACAAAATCTATCAAGCATACCTAGATCCATGCTTTAGAAACAAAAAATTTCACTTATCTTACTTCTACAGAGACAAATCTTTCAGATCTAAAAACTTTTGACAATTCTTACCTTTATTAGAGCACAGAGCTTACAGATCTTACCTCTTTTCTGCAGATCTGACTTCTTTCTTTATGAAATTTCCACTTTTACCTTTCTTAGAGCATAGAGCATTTAGATATCACTTCTTTTATTTGGATCTGATCTTATTCATGTCACAAAGCTTCATAGGTCGAGTAAAACGTTACACACTAGGGAAAAAAATCTATGCACAGAGCTTTATTTTGCACAAAGTTTCTTCTTCCTCAGTTTCCAGCAATCATAGTTTTAGTCCCAACACCATTTGTTGGCACAGGGGCAGACCTAGGGTTCAACGTTCAAAGGCGCACTAACAAATCCCTAACTACTGGCCCTTTTGACAACACCTACGAAGTAGATGAAGTCTCACCTGAGGTAGAGGTAGGGGTGGTTGCAAGACTCAGGTGTCTGCAACCTTAGCTGGGACACAGATCTATGATTATATCCTTTACAGAGCACTTAGCACCATTCATTCATCACTATTCACCCTTATTGTACTTCACAGATAAGATAGAATGTCGCAGTACTTGCTCAGATATAAGATATTTTAGTGCTTAGCAACAATAAGACATATTAGATCATGTAGATCAACACTAAGCATCCTCATACACATCAGATATACTATTCATATACATCTAGTGAATCACAAAGCATAAGAAAATCTATCTAATCATGGCATAACACTTAGCAAGATAATGAAAACACAAGGAAACAACATCACAAAGCATGACACATAGTTTTTCGTGGTTCACCCCCACCTTGGGGCTATGTCCACAAAGTCTTCTTCTTCTTTATTAGCTTTGGTCAATCTGATTACAGCACAGAGCTCAAATTGTACTCTGCACAGGATAGGAGATCTATGCGCACCTCACCAGTTCCTCCTTCCCCAAGTAGATCTAGCACAGAGCCTTCTTACAATCCATGCACTCAGCACTTACAACACTTGCACTCAGCTCTACAAGCCTCTTACAATCATGCACAGAGCATTTACATTCAATCACACAGATCTAATTACTAGCACTAAGCCATCGATCCTTCTTACATTTCCTAGTTACTTATTTATACTTTAAAACATAGGCCTAAACATGGGTAAACCCATGGGTCGACATACCTTTCCCATTACATTAACCCAAAACCCTAAAAGGGCCCCAAAAGTGGGCCGAGATCCCGTGATCTATGCTTCGCCTGGCGCTCCATATTTGAGAGGCTATCAAAGTTCAAAACGATCAAATATGACCAAGTATTCCTCAAAACTTAGTCAAGGGCCAATAGGACCTCCATTCATCCTACTAACATAGTATATACACATCAAACCCCTGCTTGTTCTGTATGGAAGAATCCATCGAGACATGATCTTTATGAACATTTGGAATATATTTGACAACCTCTTAATCCTCATGAGACTCATGCTGTTGAGGTAGGATCACCCCATTGAAGATGTCATCGATCTTGTTGTTACGTCAGCACAAGCCCATATTAATGTTGGAGTCATCACTTCTACTCATACCCAGGGCACTTAAACCTCCTGTTGGACACACCTACCACACTTAGAGGGGGGGGTGAATGAGTGTGGGGCTCTTTTTCCCAAAACTTCCCTCTTGCACAAAAACTCATCAATTAGCATTCAACATTTATTCATTACCCATTGTTGTCATTTATAACCA
>ML814340.1:37459-70599 GCA_009831015.1 Picea engelmannii | reverse complement strand
CTCCAACCATTCTTCTAGGATAACTCAATCCGTAAAGCGTCTTCCCATGAGGGCTTTCACCATAAGGGGACCACTTTGGAGTTCATCCATTTGTACACCTTATCAATCATGATAAGACAATAATGAGAGCATGGGTCCTCCAATCATTCTTCTAGGATAACTCAATCCGCAAAGCATCTTCCCGTGAGGGCTTTCACCATAAGGGGACCACTTTGGAGTTCATCCATTTATTTACCTTTGCATTGATTGGTTTCCACTTGGACATATAACATTCTCATCGAGGGAATCATATCAATCAATTACTTGACATCAACCAATGACATCAATCAAACCAAACCATTTACATCAATGACATATGATCCAACAATCTCTCAAGTAATCAAACCATTGGCATCAATGACAAACCATTGGCATCAATGACAACATGATCCAACAACTCCCACCTTTACACCTCTTTACTCTACAGCTCCTCATGTTCCACATGATCCTGTTGGAACATATTTATACTAGACAATGCAGACCCTTTCTAGACAAGCACAATCAACTGTGGGACATATCTCGACTAGGGGGAAACCACCATCTGATGGACCTATCCCTCCCAGGGGAAAACCATCCTATATAGGTCCTACCCATCCTGGCGGACAACCACCTTTGCATGTTCCTTTCGTAGGACAACCTCCCTTCATTGGTCAAACCCCAGTTGTAAATCAACCTATGGCAAGGGAGAAAAATTATTTTTCCAAAATCCCTTCACAATCCTGGGGAGTATCTTCAGGAGGTATGTTTAATCAACTCTACCCTAGGGGGGAATCATACCATAACCCACAAGGAGGAGTGTCAAATCATATTCCTTCTATATTATGTTATGGACAACCTTATCTGGGTGTCCCAAATCCCACCTGGGGTCCTCAAGGAAAACAACTTATCCTCCCCAAAGGTCTACTATTTATCTTCCCCATGGGGCTAATGTGTACCCTCCTCAGGGAAAAATTGTTTACCCCCCTCAAGGGAAAACTGTTTATCCCCCACAACCAAGTCAACCAACTTATACTCCTTAGAATCCACCAGGTTTTCCCCCACTCATGAATGTTCCTCAACAACCATCAAATCCTATTTATCTTGGTCAACAAAAACTGTATGTAGGAGGGCCTATTGGATACAATTACCCATCTCAACCAGTTTATGGCCCTACTAGTGTCCCTATGCCACACCAGTATCACCCTCAGGTTAACCAACAATTACCCTTCCTTTCCACTCTGGATCTCCTAGGCTTGTATCATTTGACTAATGATCCCATACTGCGTTTTCCTTTTTGGCCAGTGATTCCTGCTAAATTACCTTCCGACATCCCAAACTTTGATGGGAAACCTAGAGATGAACCAAACAACCATGTGATGACATTCCATTTATGGTGTTCATGAAACACATTAATAGATGATTATATACGTTTACGTCTCTTCCAAAGCACACTTATGGGATCAGCAGCCAAGTGGTACATTGAACTTCCACGTGGTTCTTTTCAAGATTTCAACTCCCTCACAATGTCATTTCTCATGCACTTTCAATTTCCCATTCGTTACGAGATGGGTACTGAACTTTTAACCTCCCTTCATCAAACCAACTATGTACATATCTCTGATCACATTGATGAGTGGAGACTATGGTGGAGGTTGTTTAAAGAAACCATTCCTAAACAGTTATTGGCAGAATGGTTTACTAAATCACTTTTACCCCTGATTTCTCGTGACATCACCATACGTGGTGTAGTCACTAAGGAAGAAGCCATTGCTTGGGCTCAGTACTTAGATTTGGTTTATTTACAATCTGGTACTTTGTATGAGTTGATTCCAAATGCTACCCATGCCACCACTGATCCATCCAAACCTTCATCCAAGGCACATGTGGATGGGGTTATCGGCACTGTCAAAACCCAATCTACATCGCAGTCGACCGAAACAATAAATCGCTTTGTTTCAACACATGTTCCTAGTTTGACCTCACTCTCCTCTACCTCCCTCCTAACTCAAGTCTCTGAGGTGAATGCAACTCAATCTGCCCCTTCACAACAATCTATAGGTAAGAATAGGAAAAAGAATAAACCCAAAAAGAATAATAGTAATGAACAACCCAAAACCCAAACTCCACCACATGCTATTGAAAATCAACCATAGCGAAAACCGAAATTCCCATGTCTTATTTGTGGTGACAATCATTACACCCGAGACTGTCCACATCGCGATGAAGTTGCAATACTTTTCAAAGAGAATTCCCAACCCGTCGTGTTAACACATCCTTTACCTTAGCAACAATCCATGGTTGCTCAATCACTTACGCCCCCCACAGGGAGCAGTTCCAACCACCCTCCTAATGATGAGGCCTCAATGAGAGCTCATATTTATATGTTCAATGGGATTGATTTAACCACTCACACTACGACACACGACACACTGGCTAAACCTGACAAATAAAAGGTCACTAATGTTACTTTGTCGAATACGTCTCCCATCTCCGTTAATCCTCCATCTGTTAGTCCTCCATCTGGATCACTTCAGATAGAGAAACCTACTTTCGACTCTATCTTATGCCCACTTGTTATCAATGAAATTTCGTCCACAAATGGTTACAAGAATCCATCATATACAAACACCTATTAGTTTACTCATGGCATAAAAAATGCATTTTCAAAAGGCACAAACTATATAATTGGTTATAAAATGAGCATGTGCTCAGAATGCAAAGGAAGCGCGTGCACGTGCGCCATTCGAAAACGTTGTAAAAGCTCACATGTGCCTGATGTGCGACTGTGGATGCAAAAATCCGTGCACACTTTAGAATGATGCATTAATGATTCTATTCTGCCTCCCACCCACTTTTGGTTCAGCTCCCAAGTCGATTTGACCCACAAATCTAAGATGAATCTAAGTGGGGAGCTAGTCAAAGACCTAAAGGGCCCCTTGTTCACACTCAAGACCAGTTGGATAATACCTCAAATATTTGCTATAAAAAGAATCCATGAGTGCACTATATTTGCAAGAATCTATTTGTATTGTTATGCTGCCTCTATCCTCCTGCAAGGAACCTCTTCCCTCATTGGAGCATATAAGCACCATTTCATTGGGCCATTCACATCACCTCTTGAGTGAATGAGATTTGGATTTCTTCACCATTTCCTTTTAGTTTTCTATTTGTAAGAAGAGATCTCTCATTGGGGGTTCAATATCCCTCCCTTGGAGGAAGAGGGGACCCATAAGTCTCCCTTTCTCTTTGGTGTTTTCCCACTAATACAATCTATCCATTGGTGGCATGAATATCGGTTTTCTTTTGTCCTATTTCCCTTATGCACTTTAATTTAGTTTCTTTAATTGTTGTTAGTTTAGTTGTTTCTTTATTTCTTATGCTTGATGTTTCTAACTCTTGCACTCATTTCTATCCTGTCTAGCTAACGCGATTGGACTTCTAAGTGTCCTTCTTTTGCTCATTTAGGTGACAAAAAGGATACAATAGATTGGCGACCATACTAGGGATAGTTATCAATTTCCTCCCCATTTGGGTTGTTTGAGCACTTCTTTTTTATTTATTTGACTTGCAGGGATCATAACCAGCCCAAGCCTACCTACAAGAAGCTAAATTCAGAGTTGAGATAAGAGAATTTCATTTGAAATTCTCTTTTCGACCGTTTATCAGAAAGTGCACGAGTTGTTTAGCCCACAGGTGCACCTTTCGAGCACATGTGCCAAGATAAATTTGTTCCTCAGCACCATCTGTGAACCTGCACCAACATGTCGTTATTGATTTGCACATTGGTGCCACATGCACCTCTATCTACACTGCGACCCGGGCATCTGTCCATAAATTTCACATTGTAAGAGTTTTTTGTGGTATTTTTGAAGGCCCGTAGCCTTCTAAATATTGATTCTATGCAAATTGTCATATGCACCACACTTATATTCCCTCTCCACATGAGGGGTTAGTCAAAAAATAGGCACTTAGGGGGGTTAAAATACACATTTTTCCTCTTTTTTCTTTCATTTTTCCACATGGATGGCTTGCTTTGACGGTAAAAATTAAGTTGGAATCGTTCAATATCACATATATAAACACTTGCATTAGGACCAGAAATCAAACTTCAATCATAGAGTATGCTCTTATCTTGCACCATAGAGCAATCTTAAGAATCATAAAAATGATTGAAGGAAGGTTTCATCTCCCTTAAAGACAAAATCTTTAGGAGAGGACAACAACTCCCTTTGGGACTCCTCTTAGTTTCTTTTCAAAAGCATATTAAATTTGTAAGGGCCCATACATGCCCACACACTGCAAAGATAGGATAGCTTGAAGCTACTTTCTTAGTTTACATCACTAGGGGAGTTTAAAGGTTATTGTAATGGGCCCAATACATGCCCACATGTCCACAATCTAGGATAGTCTTTTGAATCTTTCTTAGGTTAAATCACATTAGGGAGTTTAAAGGATTGGTAAGGACCCACATGCTCACATGCTAGTTCTCTAGGGACTTTAAAATTATGGAAGGTTGTAGCAATGTCATATAGTAAGATAGGTAATCAAGACATGTAAAGGACCACATGAAGTCCACATGCTGGAAGGTGACACCTAACTTATTAAAAATTTGGCACATTTTTATCACTTGCTCACACACAAAGTCACTACTCACTCACATAGTTCCATCTCAAATTGTGGAGGTTGAAGTAAGTTTCCCCAAAAAGGGATTCTGAAATGCCCCACCCTTTTCTTGAAGGAACCATCCACTCCCACTTAATTTGAACGAGATTGGTTAACACCCCCAATCTCACAAACAACCACATCTAAATTTTTTCTAAAAACTGACTAAGTTTTCCTCCACAGGAGGTGGCAAAAGAAATTTTTTAGTCTAGGTAGGATATCGGGGATAGGCATCCAAATAACTCCCCGTTATCCAGTTCTCACATCTTCAAACATTAGAAGTTGTCAAATAGGGAACTTTAAATCCTCCAAGTCAAGTGTTCCTAACACCATAAGGCATGGAGATACCCGTAAAGGGTCGAAGGCTGAGGTCTAGTTTTTCTGTGTGTCCTCCCTTGAGGCACCCACCTCTTGCACAAGATCCATTCTGTGACCCATCTCTGAGGCCAAAAATCTAAATGTCGCACATTGACCGAGGTACCTAGTGATCAAATTTTAGTACATCTACCCAGGTGGCAATTGTGGGATTCAATTTCACCTTGATCGGATTTTGTGTGGCTATTGGGAAATATCGCTAGATCTTTCAGGATATGCACCCTCTACCCCTCATTATAACTCATTTGTTCATCCTTCACTAGTTCCTCTTCTGGTGGCTTCAGACCCCACTTTTGAGTGCTATTGGAAGGTCCAGTGCTATTTGAGAGGAAGGACGTTACATATTTTTAGGACACGAGCATTTTCTTTCTTTGTTCTCCCACGCAAACAAAATCCACCTATCCACATATATGATTCATTGTCAGATGATTTATGTATGTTTCTCTTGTGATTACAAAACAATTGTGAGATATATTTTGAAGTTCCAAGTTATACAAAGTCTCTTGTTCATTTATTACTCTCATCACTAGTTTCACACATTCATTTTTCTAGTCAAACATCATAGGGGACCCATAGAACCCCCGTCATTCTAGACTCTTGCAAAATATCCATCTCATTTGATGAGGAGTTCCTAGTATTTCCAACTCATAGGCTCAACCCTCTCACACCCCCATGAGTGCTACTATCTTGGGATCCTCCTTTCTTCGTTCCACTTTACTCGGGTTCACTTCCCAATGTCAACCATCCACTAGCTTTCCTTTACAAGGAAGCGAGGGGCACACTTCTTCCCAAGGAGGAAGTACCACCCCACCTAGCCCCCCTCACGGGTCAGGTACACAAACCAGTCACACCATGGCTGGAACTAATCCTTCACCGCCACTCGAGATTCCATACTTGGCCTCCCTGAACATACTGGATCTAAGAAAACTCACAAATGATCCTATATTGCACGACCCCACATGGCCTGCAATGCCCACTAAATTACCTTCAAACATTCCCAAGTTTGAAGGAAAGGAAGGAAACAATCCTGCAAACCACGTCATGACTTTCCACTTATGGTGTTCTTCAAACAACATCATGGATGAATCCGTCCGATTAAGGTTATTTCAATGCACACTTACTGGCCCATCAACCAAGTGGTATGTAGATGAAAAATCAGGATCCCATGTGACTTTTGAATCATTGGCCAAAGAATTTTTGACCTTATTTCAACTACCAATCCGCCATGACAATGGTCTCAAACTTCTCTCAGAGTTTAAACAAACCTTAGCCACACATATCGCTGACCAAATTCATGAATGGCGTCAGTGATGTAGCTTATGAAAAGTAGAAACCACCAAGCAACAATGCCTCGATTGGTTTCTTAGATCACTTCTCTCCCTCCTTGCCAAAGATGTGGCCTCCAACTTCCCCCAATCTGAAGAGGAAGCCATCAACAAGGCTCAATAGTATGACCTCATCTATGAACAATCAGACTACTTATACATAGTAGTACCTAACATCCCAAGACCCATACCATTCAGCTAAGACAAACCTGGGATGTCTCATTCAGCGGATGGATTGATTGGTACCACAACACACCATAACCCATACATCCAAACCCCACCCATGTACTATACACCCCAACATCCATCGATATATGGAATACCTCCTTATTTCCCTCCTCCCCCTTACCAACTGCCATACCCTATGGTTCCCCCTCCACCCACGAGTGGATCTTCATTGACACCCATGATGCGTCTAACTATACCACCAAGTTCTGGTACCCCCTCTACCTCAGCTTACACCCTGAGCACTAATGAGAGCATCACACCTTCCTATGTACCTTACAGATCATTGCTACAGAATAATCCATACTTTGTGTTTCCTTGTCCTCCCCAACCCATGGCCCCACCACAAGGGTAGTTGCACGCCGGGGTTAACTTTGTTCATCCCTCTCCCATTCAGAAGATTCAAAATTTTGAACAATTGAATAAGAAAAATATGGACCATTAGTCAAATAATGACAAAAAGAAAGGAAAAAACTGAACCAATAATAATCCCAGACCAAGAGGAAATAACCCCCAACAAAACCAACCTACTGGGAGAAATCAGAATCAAGGGAACTAGAACCCCCAAGGGGTCTATAACAATAAACACCAAGGGAATAATAACAACAAACTCCAGAAAAAATTCCCTTGTGCCCTTTGTGGTGAGTATGGCCATTATACTCACCATTGCCCCCAACTTGTTGACTTTAAATGGATGAAAGAATCAGTGAACTGACCCCGTCCCCCAACACCACTTGCCCCCCAGTAGGCCCCACTATAATATGTGGAAAAACCACCCTTGGATATGTTGCAAAACCTGATTCCACACCAAGGTGTAATGAATACCCAATAGGAGATGCACCCTACCCCACCATAGATGGGATAGTATCACAACTCTGGAACCCCTGCAGATCACACTATCCTCCTCACCAGTGAAGAGGAAGTTCTTCTACAAACGCACAGTCATCAATACTGTGTTTCCTCTAAATCTACTCCCACCACATTGGATGTACTTCCAGTTACAATGGGGACCCCTCCAATGATTCTATGCCCTAACACTGAGACCCCCCTTCGTATTCCTCATATCCCCTTATGACGGAATGTCAACAACCCTCAGGCTAGGGTAGCACACAATTATAGTTTGGTCAATGAATTAGCATAATCCCCCACTGCCATGTTAGTTTTGGAAGTCCTCCAAACCTGTCCCACTCAATGGAAGTCCTTACTCTCCTCCCTGGGGGCAGTCAACCCTACTGATACTAGACTCATCACATTTGATCTAGATTTTGGAGAACCCCGTCTCCCTGCTTTGGTAGCTTTCCAAATACCAGTCAAAATTCGAAACATCATAGTTCATTGATGCATAATCAATGAAGGTGCATCCACATGCATCATGTCCAAAATTGTATGGTAGAAACTTGACTCTCCCGAGCTAATACCATCTGCCATCACTTTGAGAGTTTATGATGGATGACCATCCTCTCCTGAAGGGCTCTTTCAAAATGTCCATGTTGAACTCGAGGAAAAAACCATCCTTATCGACATTAAAGTTATTGATGCCCCTCTCGATTACAATATCCTATTCGGACATAGCTACATGTACGCTATGAATGCAGTAGCCTCTTTTGTATTCTGAACAATGATGCTCCCCCATAATGGGAAGATCATCACCATCGATCAGGTTTCACATTATGAGCCTAACCCTTCCTCCAACATCGATAACATATTACCTTTTTTCCACACTAATATCGATGTCTACCCACACATCAATATGGCCCCCAACATTTTCAAAGATCCATCCACGGAGCACCCCTGCTCATACATACCTCATCTCAAGTACGCGTCATCTCTTCCAATGGAACTAGCACAAGAGATACCATTCCTACCACCAAGGCTTCTTCACTTCCTGACGTCACATTGTCACATATCTCCTACCTCAGGAATCCTCTGAAAACTCTCCATCACCACTTTTACCTAATATCCCTCTCCCCCAGGGTCACATCCTGATTTGGGAGACAGTCCCTCAAGCCATTACTTAAATCCCCTTCTTCTACCCCCCACCAGGCATACAAGATTTCCAGGTAGCCAAAACACTTACTCTACCTAACATGGTACTTTTCATCCCAGTTTGGTATATTCATCCACCTGAGATGGTTCCTCAAACATCCCTCCCTCCCCAAACAAAGGGAAACCCAATGTAGATACCAATCCTCACTCCAACCGCACCACCCTCACCCCCACTCGCTAGCACCACTGCCACAATTGGGGGAATAAGNGTTCAACTCCCTTGCGCACTATGTGAGAAATAAGGACACCCCACCAATCGATGCCCCTCTCTCCCCGATTTATGCAATTTAATCTGACTTCCTCAAGAAACCACACCACTCATCGCTCCACCCAACACACCAAGTACTACCACCATGTCTCCAACTATAGGTAACATAGGGTTGAAAACCAAATTTGCCTGTGCCATCTATTCAAAGTATGGCCATTACACCCACCATTGCCTCGCGCTACCTCAATTTTGACAGACACTAATGACAATATGCCAGAGCGTTCAGCAAGAGTCCCCCCCATCCACGTCATCACGTGCTCCTGTCACAGAAATCCACTATGTCATGACCTCATTTAACAAATGGATGAGATTCCCTTGCTCTCTCTGTGAATCACTAGATCATTTCACATACCAATGTCCTACGATCCTTGAATACAGGCGTCACCAAATGGCCCTTATTCAAAATCCTACACCTACCTCATAGCCAGAGGTCCCAATGACTACCCCTAATCCATCCCCTGATGTTGTTCACATTTTCTCTCCTAAACCTAAGGCACTTCCCACTCCTCCATCGTTCATAGATAGCTTATATGAGGATTTTCCCCCAAATTCCCCCAATTCTCTCATTCATTTCCCCATGGAAATATTACACCCGACTACAATTTTCAACCCCTAGTATCTTGATATCTGGTTTATGTCGAGTGAACCATCACAAAATCCTTGCACCTCCCCTACATCTTCATCACTGGAAGATAATCATACGTTGACAACCACCAATGTTACTCCCCAGGATCCCTTATATTCTCACCATTTCCACTGCGACGAAGACATCCTCGAGGAATTAACTACCCCTGATTTCCCATGGAATGCACTCCATCATAGAGCACTCTTTCCCTGATAGAATTCCTTTGATCCCCCTAGTCAAGATTCCATATACGCGATCGAAAATAAATATGTTATCCCATCAAGACATATAGACTGGTTCAATAATCCTATCGCTGCACCCGACGCTTTTGAAGAAGGCAACATGGCTAACATTTCCCCCACTATCAAAATCAATATTTCCATCAAACCTGGAATCATAGAGGAAATCACCATTGGTGTTGCATGCTCTCCTGAAGAAATCATAGCCTACAAAGCTCTCTTCCAGGAATACCGGGACATTTTTGCCTGGTCATACACAGAGATTCCCGACCTCGATCCCTCTATTTTTGAACATTGTATAGACATATGACCTGATATCACCCCTGTATGACATAATCAACACCCATTACACCCATCCAAAGAAACGACCATCAAAGCTGAGATTGACAAATTACGTGTTGCAGGGTTGATATACCCCATCGCACATATGTCATGGGTCTCCAACCCCATCCTTGTCAACAAAAAACATGGCACCATTTGCGTCTGCATTGAATTTCATGATCCCAACCATGCATGTCCCAAAGAAAACTTCCCAACGCCCTTCATTGACCAAATTATTGATGATTGTGCCGGTCATGAAGCCTTGTCCTTCATGAACGATTTTTCTGGCTACAACCAAATTCAGATTCACCCAGCAGGCCAGTATAAAACTACATTCACTACCCCTTGTTACACATTATTTTCATCATCCCTATGACTGTTAATGATGTAAAAATATATGTTGCCTTCGGAGGGGTCAGTGGCCTAAGTTCCTGAAGAAGGAATGGAGAAGAACTTTTCTCGATAAAAGAAGTTGCATTTTCCTTTGTAAAAACCCTATAAAAAAGGAAGTTTGTAAGCTGCATTATAGCTAGGGTGCGAGAATGCCTGATTCTCACTGGCTGCATCATATCTAGGTCATGAGGAGTTCGCAGTCTACTCTATAGGCAAGGTGTGAGAATGCTTACACATGGGAAAAATGAGTGTTTTCTTGAATCTTCTAGAAGGAGAAACTTACATGGTGAGGTGGCATCTGAATGGTTTGGATCTTACTCGCTTTCATGATTTAGTGGAATCATCCTAACCTCCTCACCTTATCCTCTTCATCTTATAAAAGGAGAGGATCTCTCATGGAGAAGGGTTAAGTTGGATTTGGCACGGAATTATTAGCTTGGGTGGAGTGTCTTTGAGTTTTGCCTTTGTCAAGATAGATTGTGAATATTATCAGATCCATGCTCTCAGAATTCTTGGAATGGAAGTATGTGGGGAACGAAGGATAGTTGGAAGGGACCTTATGACATCAAGGCCATGGTTGTAATCTCTCTTTCACATTTAATATGATACAGTAATATGATTCTTTCCTATAAAACTTGTTGTGTTTTATTGTATGATTCCTTGATCACATACATAGGTTTATATTGAGTTCATGCTATTGCTATCACTTTCGTTGGTTGCGTTCTTTTGCAGGTTCATCATTGTATGAGCATTGGAACGGAGCTAGGATGGTGATGGTGAGAGGAAGTGACGTTTAAACGCTATGTCACCTATCCCTCTTTAGTTAGTAAATTCAATATCTAAAACTTAAGGAAAGCGTCATGTTCTAGTGTGTTTTGATCTAGATCTAGGTGGATCTAGGGAGATCAGTTAGTGTCCGCACCTACCGATTTATTCCATAACAAAATTGGCGACTCCACTGGGGAACAGATTGTTTCCTAGTTAGTCTAGTTTCCCTTCCTTTGATTGCTTGTTTTCTAGTTTCTGAGTCTGTGGGACATCCATCCAAACTCTTTGGATCTAGAAGTTCACTTAGATTCCCTATTATTTTTCAAAATTTTCTTTGATTAAAGACATTCTCACACTGTACCTCTCTACAGCCTATGAAAACCATTGATTTTTGCACCCTGCTGTTAGATCCAGTGCGAACTTCTCGCACCCTACCAGTGTCTAGCCTGTGTGAATACCTAATTCTCGCACTGTACTATACTGCTAGGTTGCAAACTTGTTTGTAAACTTTTTTGGATTGGGTCTTGTCATCTTTTGATGACCTAGTTTTTCTTTGATCAGCTGGATTGAACTTTTGGAGCCTGTATTGATCTGTTTACAATTTGCTTGACATTCTTTGAGTTTCTTTTAGCCATCTTTTTTTTGTTTGGTTTTGAAGGATTAGTCTCTTGCTTTGAGTGTCTTTCAATTCCAAAGCCTGTGTTTTCTTTAGAATTGTTTATGGAAAGATCAAATTTCTTCTGAATAGTTCGCTTTAAAAGAAAACTTTTAGTTTGGGTTTCTTTGTTTTAAGAAAGTTCATTATTGCTTTTAGTGAAATTTTTGAAACAAAAAGATTTAATTTCTTTCTTTATATTAGATTGGGGGCATCCTTGTATTTGAAGTAGCAAAATTCCATGATTCTTGGCATTTTTTGGTCTTAAATTCTGAATTTTTTTCCCCCTCATGGCCGAGGGGGGCCATGAATTGTGCATTGGTGTACAATACCTTTTTCTCATTTCTTGAGAATCTTGATATTGATGAGTTTAATATATTTTGGGACATTGTGTATATGGGAATGATAAATGTTTTATCCTTCTTGTAGCATAGCTTTCATCGAAATGAAAATATTGCATCTTCATCTCTTTGCATAACTTTCGAGTCGATCAAAACACCATATTGTTCACGCCATTTTCCTATTGAGTAACAACAACCATAAGATAAAGTGCTTATAAAAACTGATTAGACATTTTTTATACTTTCTGGTAGAAAACCTACATTAGATTAGTTATAGGGATTTGGAATATGTGTAAAAGATAACTTTCCAAAGTTGCAAACAAACAAAGAATCTTGAGTTAGGGAGCGGTTAAATCCACTTATTACATTTTGTCCCGGGAAGCCCTTCTAACACAAGGGTCAATCACGAGGTTGCATTGAGACTGACAGAGTTACTCACCCTGATTTGTTGGTCTTGGTGTAGAGATTACATGTATTATGGGGGTCGCTTGAGAGGTATACCCACAATGATGAGTGGAAGCCTTTCAAGTTTATTTCAGGCTAGATACCCTGCCCTTGCACATGGATCAGACTGTCGAATGTTTCCCTAAGCATCGTTTTAGTGATTGGTAACCTTAGTAACCTATATCTTTAGGGTCTTTACACAAGGTGACTATGGAGGGGCAAGTCTTCACGGTACCTGGAATCGACGTTGGCCAAACTCACTCGATCTCCTTGGAGGGTATACCCACGATTATGTGTGGGAGCTTGAACCAGGGTGTAAGTCCATTAAGCAGGTTGTCAACGTAACTTTTCCACCCGTTCTATCTCATCCCCTTCTTACATTGTTCTCACGTCATTGGATTTCATCACCAACTAGTGTGCTCATTGTGAGAAGGTTTTGTTTGCTTGCTTGCTTACTAGATTTTTAGCATGTGCTGTTTGTTCTCCCTAATGGACTCTAGATTGGATTTTTGTTTTTAATGGTGTCAGTTCCTGAAATGACCAATGAAGGAACCTCTACTCCAAGGGAACCTTTTGTTTTTCCTTCTTACGAAAACATTGGTCCTCCTCACATCGCTACTTTGAGCCTTCCAGGTCTCATAATTGGATTAACGATATGGTTGTTTTCCACTCAGGTAATCCCAAATGCATTAAGTGCTTCATTCGTAAGGACTTCCCCCCAAGAGAATCAACCTCATGTTGTTCCTTCACCTTCTTCACCAGTAAGGTCTTCTTCACCTTCTTCACTTGCAAGGTCCCCTTCTGTTTCATCTTCTTCATCGAGTGAAATTTATAAAGCTAGTAACCCGGTGAATAAGAAGAAGAAGAAAAGGAAGATTAAGAAGAAGAAAGATAAACAAAGGTCAAAACCTCCAACCACTGTAAAACATGTTGGAAAACAACCAGTTATTGTTAATCGTGCTGGGAGTGTTGATGATGTCAAGATCACCCAAACAACTCGTAAGCCCAAGTACCCTTGCAGACTTTGTAAGGGTAGCCATATTATTAAGGATTACCCTGGTCTATCCAAGGTTATAGAAGTATGGTCTACGCACCCTCACCAACCCATATCGTCAGCCTCTGAACAACTTGTCGATGATCTCCCATCAACTAGTCACGATACCATTGGGAAGAAGAAAAGTAGAGTTAAGTTCCCATGGATGTTATGCAAAGGGAGTCATCTAACTCACCTTTTCCCTCGTATGGATGAAGCCTCGAAATTCCTGGAAGACATGACTTTTTCATAGCTCAACTTCCAGCTGCTTATCACAATCTTTCTCTCAACCCACTTGTAGTTGATGTAATGATCAATCCAGTTCCCTCGTCGGTCAGTCTGGTTGATCAAGTGGTCAATCTAGTCACGTCTTTGGTTGAACCAATAGACCAAGTGGTAGATCCAATCCCATCCTCAATTGATCCCACTCTCTTGTTAGAGAGTGAAACCCAAGAGGTCGATCCTTTTCCAAGTGTCGATCCCATTCTCCCCTTGGAGAATGCAACCCAAGTGGTTGATCTGATCTCGTCATCGATCGATCCTACTCTCCTGCTCGAGAGTAAACCTGATACTGTCCATGTTTTCCTCATTGATATAGAATCTACCATGCCGGGGGCTATTCCTCCTTCTCCCATGGAACCCCCTCCAAGTTATGAGGCCAGCCATATTGATTGGGGTGTGCTAAATGGACCTTGTCTTCCCTCTCACATTCCTTTCCATATTACGGTACAGGTTTGTAGTCGAGACATTCCTTAGAAACTGATAGATGAAGGTGCATTTGTTAGTATTTTGTCCTCTTTTTCTTGGCAAGCTTTGGGTTGTCCTCCACTTGCGCCAGTTACGTAGAATCTGTTAGCTTTTAACAAAAGAACTAGTGAACATTTAGGGACCCTTCCTCAGTTTCCTGTAACTTTGGGAGGGAAAATTATCTTTATTGACGTCATGGTAGTCCAAGACCCCTTGGATTTCGCTTTACTCCTTGGGTGAGATTATGTCCATGCCATGAAAGCTATTGTGTCTACTCTTTTTAATGTGATATATTTCCCTCACGATGGACGGGTTGTGACTGTTGATCAACTTTCATTCATTGACCCCACCTGGATTGCCTCCCTGAATGGTTCTTATATGCAAACGGTATCGCATAGGTCAATTATGTAGCGTTGTTTCCCATGGCTTCAAATTCAGGTGACTTAAGATCCATTAGTTGACATGGTTATCTCTTCGATATGGTCTTTAGAGCCTGATCTCCTTACCCCTGTCACAACCCTCGACATGTGTTTCTTCCAGAGTGTGTTCCTTCCGTCTAGTGAAGATCTCTTGGAAGCCATGCCCGAGTTTTGTCCCTTGACATGGTGTCCTTCTGGAGCATTGTCCTCTTGGAATCCATGATCAAGAAGAGGTTACGAGGATAGCTTTTTCATCTCTGTGCAACCTCATCAAAAAATGAAACAGAGGTTACGAGCATAGTTCTTGTTTCTATGTCAAGCTCGTTAAAAAATTAAAGAGTTTTCCCCCTCTCTGTTTGAGTCAAGTCCTTCGTCTAGTATTTGAAGCTTCATTTCCTCCGCCTTTTTCATTATATGAAATGAAGCTTGGGGAAAAATACTTTCAGCCTCTAGACTTCATGCTGAAGCAGAGCCGCTAGTTTCTTAACCTGGGGGCTAAGTACCAACCATCCATCTGTTATGCGTTGGGAAGTCCAAGCACAGTTTTCTATGGTTCAAGCTTGTATAAAAATGAAACCAACTACCTCAAGCATAGTTTCCTCTGGTTCAAGCTTGTGTAAAAATGAAACCAAGTCCAGGCATAGTTTCCTCTTGTTCAAGCGTGTGTAAAAATGAAACTAGGTCCAAGCATAGTTTTGTTTTGTTTTAAAGCTTGCGTAAAAATGAAAACAATCCCGAACTTAGTCTTTGTTCTTTCTCATGCTCGTGAATAGATGAGAATAAGTTACCGAGCTTAGTCTTTGTTATTTCTCGTGCTCGTAAATACGTGAGAATGCAATCGAGTATACTTTTATCACTTTTTTGGACTCGTAAAGGTTATATGAAAAAGGAACCCAGTGGAGTTCCCTTTAAGATCTTTTCAGATTCTCTAAACATGAAAAGATTTCCGAGGGACCTTGTTCTCTTCATGCTCTTTAAAGTGTTTGAAGAAAACATCTGTTGAGTGATAGTTTATCTCTTTTTTGGTCTCATCGGACTACTTATGAAAAAGGAACTGAGAGAGTTCTCTTTGAGTGTTTTTCAGACTCTCAAAATATGAAAAACCACCAAGTTTTCTATCTTTGGACTCGTTCAAAAAAACATCGAAAGGCCCATATGGGACTGAACCACTCCTTCCTAGGGTTCATTAAACATACTCCAAAGGATGAGATTATATCTACAAGCATATGTTATCCTCCTCAAGCTTGCGTAAAAATAATGAGGTACTCGCCAGAAATGGTGGGGAGGAAATTTGGAAAGAAATGTGTCTAAACCTGTATTCCATGGAAGAGTCACTTTTGAACATGACACCCTTTCACTCGCTTTGTGTCTAGGTTGGAAAATCCGCTCGTCTCTTGATCATACTCCTTATAAGATTACCTATTGGTCTGTGATCCCTATTGTTGAGTCATTTTTTCCAAGACATTTGTCATTTCGTCAATATGTTCAAAGTGAAATTTAACCTGGAAATCCTTCTATTGCATTGGCCATTTCTGTAGTCTTTAAGCCTTATGTTGTGTTGGCCATCCCTGAGTCAGTCCTGAATCACTTGTTACTCTGATCTACATCAAATCTTGTTACTTGTTTTGTGTCATTGATGTGGGATACATTAAGGCCCTCCTATGACGAGTCTTTTCCTGTCAACTTCAACTCAATATTTAGGAATTAGACTTAGAAACCGATTGGTACCTTGGAACTTGCATGCCTCAATGGAAGGTTTCCTCGCTTTTGACAGTGGGTTTTCATTGTTGACGTCTGAACAGAAGGTTCTGCCGAGTGTTCGACCTCAACTCATTGATTCACATTCGTTGGATTGTACTAGAGTACCTTGGGAGTCATTGACATTAATGGTGATTTATCTCACACTTGTTAACGGTATTCACTAACGACTGGTAATCAAGTGGTTTCTACCATGTTCGACTTCGACACATGTATTTGCATGGTTAGATTCGTACTATAGAGTGGTGGAGATGAAGACCCTAGATCTTTTCTGATAGATTCGAGTTGCATTGGAGTATATTCAGTTTGTACTGTTTCATAGATCCACATTGTATGTCTCATGGTTATGTTCAAATTTGAGTCTTTAACACATAGATCCATAGTGTATTTTTGGTGGCTATGATTTGAGTCATATCGGCATGGATCCACAGTGTATGTTTGTTGGCCATGACCTGTCTTACTTGACATCGATCTTTGCATGTCAGAATTTATGCTCTGATTCATTTGTATTCTGAGTATGGGAATGCCTACCTCAGTGATGATATATTATTGTACTGTATTTCCTTGTTTGTTGACAGGTTTTCGACCAACTGTTCCTTGTTCCTTACACACACTCGACAAAGTATTTTAGCTATCACTTTGTTCTAACTTCATACTTTGGGGGGCTCTTTGTTACACATTATTTTCATCATCCCTATGACTGTTAATGATGTAAACCTATATGTTGCCTTCAGAGGGGTCAATGGCCTGAGTTCCTTAAGAAGGAAGGGAGAAGAACTTTTCCTGAGAAAAGAAGTTGCATTTTCCTTTGTAAAAACCCTATAAAAAAGGAAGTTAGCAGGCTGCATTACAACTAGGGTGACAGAATGTCAGATTCTTGTAGGATGCATCATAGCTAGGTCTCAAGGAGTTTGCAGTTTTCTCTATAGGCAGGGTGCGATAATGCTTACATGTGGGAAAAAAAAGTGTTTTCTCAAATCTTCTAGAAGGAGAAACTTCCATGGTGAGGTGGCATCCGAATGGTTTGGATCTTACTTGCTTTCATGATTTAGTGGGATCATCCTAACCTCCTCACCTTATCCTCTTCAGGTTATAAAAGGAGAGGAGCTCTCATGGAGAAGGGCTAAGTTGGATTTGGCTTGGAATTATTAGCTTGGGTGGAGTGTCTTTGAGTTTTGCCTTTGTCAAGATAGATTGTGAATATTATCAGATCTGTGCTCTCAGAATTCTTGGAATGGAAGTTTGTCGGGAACGAAGGACAGTTGGAAGGGACCTTACGACATCAAGGCCATGGTTGTAATCTCTCTTTCACATTTAATATGATACAATAATACGATTCTTTCCTATAAAACTTGTTGTGTTTTATTGTATGATTCCTTGATCACATACATAGGTTTATATTGAGTTCATGCTATTGCTATCACTTTGGTTGGTTGTGTTCTTTTGCAGGTTCATCATTGTATGAGTGTTGGAAAAAGGCTAGGATGTCGATGGTGAGAGGAAGCAGCATTTAAACAGTATGCCACCTATCCCTCTTTAGTTAGTAAATTCAATATCTAAAACTTAAGGAAAGCATCATGTTCTGGTCTATTTTGTTCTAGATCTAGGTGGATCTAAGGAGATCAGTTAGTGTCTGCACCTACCTATTTATCTGATAACACCTCCTAGGGTACTTTTTCATATCGTGTCATGCCTTTTGGCCTAAAAAATGCAGGGGAGACATTCCAACGGGCCATGACATACGTTTTTCATGATCTGGCTCACATCGTTCTTGCCTACTTAGATGATCTCACCGCTAGATTTAGGAAATGCACTCAACATCTAGATGACTTATGCGTCGTCTTTCATAGGTGTCATCAGTACAATATATTCTTGAACCCCCTCAAGTGTGTATTTTGCATCACCGACGGACGCCTCCTTGGGTTCATCGTTTCCCAATGTGGCATCACCATGGACCCCCTCAAGGTCCGAGCCATCACCAAAATTCCACCACCTCGGAATTTATGCCAACTCCAAAGCCTACAGGGAAAAGCTAACTTTCTACACTGCTTTGTCCCTGATTACGCCACTTGTGCACACGGTTTCCTTCGCTTATTGCATGACGTATCCCATTCCATTGGGATGAACATGCCCAAACCACTTTTGGTTATTTAAAAGAGACACTCTCCAACACCCCCTTGATTAGTCCACCTGACTATAATCACGAGTATATCCTCTACTTATCAGCCTCAGTCGTCTCAGTAGTAGGAGTTCTCATCTAATTAGGGGATGATGGCCATGAGCATGGCATTTACTATATTAGTAAAAATATTTCAAGACCACCCCTGAAGTACAATCATGAAGAGAAACTCGCCCTTGTCATTGTCCTCGCAGTCCATAAACTACGTCATTACATCCTTCTTCGCACTACCAAGGTCGTAGAATATTCCAACCCCATTCAATACTTGCTTAGTCGCCAAAAAATTAATGGTAAATTTTCTCGATGTATCACTCACACACTGGAGGGCCCACCCCCACCAATTCCCTCCATACGGCCATCCGTATGGCCATTCCCAAAATAAAAATCCTAATTACTATGTAGGAGGATTCAACCACTAACATGGCACTCGCTAATCCTGGATCAACTGGCTTGATCTCTCAGAATATCCAAATCTCCTCTGAAACCTATCGTAAACTCACTAGGACAGTAGGTAAAAATGAGGTGGCATTGTGGGCCCTACAACTATATATAATCCCTTTTGCCAAACTTTTGGGATCAATTACAGGAGCTTCGGTTGTCTGTTTTCCGATATGTCTTCAGCCATGGGATCAGTATCCTTCCCCTTACATAGTCACATCCCCCGGGTCACCATCCATCCTTAGCCCCTGAGGACTCATTTTTTTCACACCTTGCCCAGATATGCATGATTATATTTACAATTATTGAATAATTGTTATATGTTCTTTATATTCTGATATTGTTCACGTAGGGTATTCAGTTTTTATGTGTTCAGGTACTTGGTAATCATGCTTCAACACCACCCCTTCAGGTATATCATCGACACTAGCATGTAATAATTCTCTCTTAATATCAATTTGATATCCTAGTCACACCCTCCGACATTTACCTCTAGGGTCCCCCCATCCGACTCTGCAATACTCACACCTCTGTTGCATTTCAGTACTGTCAACCGGTAGCACTCTCTCCTACATGATTTGTCCCAATTGCAGTCCCCTTTTTCACTTTGACACTCATGTTGTTTTCATCCCCTAGGGCTGGGAGTCCCAATAATCTTTGCATTCCCGAGAATCAGCCACATGCTCCTTCTCCTCATTTTGCTAGCTTTCCCAAATGGACTCTAGGGTAATCTAATTACGGTTCACATTTGACTACACCTCCTGTTAGCTTTTTAGCTCTGGAGGTACTTTGCATGTTTTGTCTTGTATGCAGATGTTACCTTAATATTTACACTACCAGGCACTTAACTTTGTAATAGATTTTATAAAGTTGTTTAAGTGGTTCTTTTATTAAAATGACTTTTTATTAAAGTGTACCTTCTATTTTTAAAGTGACTTTATTTTCATAAAGCACTTATGTAACAAAGTGAAATTCACTTTAATTTGAAATGAGACATTTTGGAGGGAATGGATCATGACCCTTGATCTTGAAAAAGGCAAGATCTAATCTTGGCCTTTGGATCTAGGGTTGGGGAAGGTGAAACGACACTTTTGGGGGGAAAATGCCATTTTCAAATTATAAAAGAATGCATTGGGTAGTGTGCAAGACATGTCGAATGTTGAGAGATGACATCGAGAGGAGAGTTAGAGAGATTTTATGAGTATGCTTGAGAGAGGAAAGTGAGCAGCAAAGAGGGCATGTTTTTCGAGGACAGAGGGCACGATTCTCGAGAAAAAAATTCTGTGAATTTTTGGATGAAATATTTTTCTACTGTGGAAGGCCATACTGTACGGATCCATATATTCCATACATCCATACGCATTTGGGCATGGAAATCGAGGTGATTTTTGGCACATTTTTCGAGGCAATTTCCATATTTTTTGTGGTTGTTTCTGGGCCGTATGGAACAACCCGTAAAGATGACTGTGGGCATGGAAAATGAGGTACGGAAGAGGCCGGACAACGGTACAATTTTGACATGGAAAATGAGGCAGATTTCTATGGGACAAATTTGGTGTTGTGAGGTATTTTCCTTGGCTGGAAATGTTGTTTTGTTGTTGATATGTACTTTCCTGAAGAATAATGATAATATCTCTCTCTCTATCATTGGGTTTCCCTACATTGGGGTTTTCCCTGGCATTTGCCTAAATTTCTGTGAGTTATGGGTTGTTGTCCATTTTGTATTTTTGCTGCATATTTTTCTTAGCAATGTGTATTTATGCTTATGGAAATTTATGAATGTGGGTTTTATGCATTTCTGAAATTTATGAAGACAGTTATCTCTAGGTTGCAAAGTGTTTCACAGAATATTAGCTTGTTGATTTTTGTCATTAAAAATCTACATGGTATCAGAGCTTTGTCTCTGACAGTGGGTAGTGTGATATTTGGGCAAAAGGGTGTGATTGTTTTCCTTGAGTTGTGACGGGGAATATGGCTGCAAGCATTAGATATGAGGATCGGTTGGATGTCATTTCCAACTACTTGTAGTGGAAGGTTATTTTGTCAACTGTTCTCAGGGAGAACAAGATTTATAGTTATATCAACTCTATTATAGCATCTCCCACAACAGATCCTATTGCTTTGGACTTGCATGAGATCAAGGAAGCCAAATCTTAGAGGATTATTCTGGATGGGGTGAAGGATCACCTTATCCCACACTTGGATGAGAAAAATATTGCCAAGGAGATGTGGGATGCACTTAAGAACTTGTTTGAGGTGAAGAACGAGAGCCAGAAGATGGCCTTGAGGGATAAGTTGCATGATACCAAGATGGATAAGGAGGATAGTGTCTCTTCCTATATTACCCGGGTGGCTCAAGTTAAATATGAGTTGGCATATGTTGGAGAGGTCATTTTGGATTCTGAGTTGGTGAGGATAGCCTTAAATGGCTTCACCAAATATTGGGAAGTCTTTGTGAAGTGCGTGGTGGGTCGTGAGCATATACCAGATTGGAGTACACTGTGGGATGATTTCACTCAGGAGGAGATCCGAGAAAGATCTTAGAGTAGTGATCAGAAGACAGACAGAACTGATGAGACTGTTTCTGTTGTGGCAAAGAGAAAGAAGAAAGGAAGTTCCAAAAGGGACTTGAGTAAATTCAGATGCTATTGTTGTAACCAGTTGGGGCACCTTGCCTCTCATTGTCCTGAGAGGAAGAAGAATAAGAAGGAGTCAGAGGGGCCTAAGATAGTTGCTACAACAACCATAGAGGACTTTTCTTCAAAGTTCAATAGGGAATTTTCTTTGGTTATGTTGGCCCTTGACCAAGTTTAAGAGTACTTGGTCATACTTGACCACTTTTGGGGACTGCGATAGCTTGCCAAAGATGGAGCACAACACGAAGCGGAAATTAAGGAAGCAAGACCTATTTTTGGGTCCATTTTAGGGTTTTGGGTTGATGTAATGGAAAAGGGATGTCAGCCTGTGGGTTTCACGTTTAGGCTCATTTTGTAATCTATAAATAGACAAGCACTGTAATAAATAAGAGAGGTTGTTGCTTAGTGAACTTGGTGATTGCTCAATGCAAGTTGGCTATAGTGCTAAGAGTTGGATCTGTGTGATCAAGTATTGTAAGGCTCTGTGCATTTTGTGTAAGACTTGCAGAGCTGAGTGCAAGTCCCTGTGAGAGACTAGAGAAAGATTTGTGTTGAGTGCAAGGAAGAAGGATCTAGAGAGTTTCACAGATCTTCTGTCCTATGCAAAGTAAGGGTCATTGAATCTCCGTGATGTAACTGCTTGACCAAGATAATATAAAGAAGACTTTGTGGATGTAGCCCCAGTGTGGGAGTGAGCCATGGTAACTCTATGTATTGTGCTGATGTTTTTGTCTCTCTCTTGCTAAGTGCTCTGATATGTTTAGAAAGATCTATTGATGCTTTGTGCTTATGAGATATGAATGCAGGCTAAATATGATACATAAGATGCTAAGTTCTTAATCTAGTAAGTATAACCTGTTTATCATATTAAGTGTTAGATCTGAGTAATTACTGCAGTTCTCTGTGCTTTCTGGGAAGTGTACTAATGAATGTATGTTAAGGAATAACTGATGTTAAGTGCGCTATAAGAAAGATAACCACAGATCTATGTCCTAGCTAAGGTTGCAGACATCTGAGTCCTGTAACCACCCCTACCTCTACCTTGGGTGAGACTTCATCTGCTTCATAGGTGTTGACGAAAGGGCCGGTAGTTAGGGATTTGTTGGTGCACTCTTGAGCATTGAACCCTGGGTCTACCCCTATGTGCCAACAAATGGTTCCATTGTTGGGACTGGAATTGTGATTGCTGGGAACTAAAGAAGAAAAATATTTGTGCGAACTAAGCTCTATGTGTAGATCTGTTTCCCTAGTGCGTAGTATTCTACTTGACCTACAAAGCTTTGTACCAAGAAAAAGAGGTTAGATCTGAAGGGAAAAGGTCAGATTTGCAGAAAAAGAGGTTGATACCGAAGAAAAGAAGTGATATTTGAACGCTCTATACCCTAAGAAAAGTGGAAGTGGAAACTTCTTAAAGAAAAAGGTCAGATCTGTAGAAAAGAGGTAAGATCTGTAAGCTTTATGCTCTGATAAAGGTAAGAATAGTTAAAAGTCTTAGATCTAGAAGCTTTATGCTCTGCAGAAGTAAGATAAGTGAAATTTTTTTCTTCTAAAGCATGGATCTAGGTATGTTTGATAGATTATGTCCTATAGATAAAAGAAAGCTTGATATGAATAGATCTGATAAGTATAGTGATAGATATGTTATACCTATCCATCAAAAGAATGTCTAGACTAACAAGTGGATGCAGAATCCTAGAAAAAGTTTTTTGTAGGTTAGCCACCATGATCTTGGTGTGCAATATAGAAGGATTTGGGGAACATCTAAATGCATGAGAAGATTAACCCTCTGTTATAGTTGCAAACGACCGAGACATCTTGTTAAAGAATGCCCTGGGAGAAGATCTAGTTGCCTCTGTTGTAAGGCTATGGACCATGAAGTATTGGATTGCCCTATAATGTTTGCTAGGCTTGAGAAGATGAATATGGAACATGCAAACCCTGAGGGAGATCAGGAGACCAAGATTATAGAAGAAACCTAGAAATAATCAGAAAAGATATTTCTACAGATGAAAAGTACCTTGAATGACCATCGACATGTTAGGATATCAAAGATATTCAAAGAAAAGGAGAAAATCGAAGCAAGAATAGGGGACTTTGACATTGGCTGTACTCTTGATGAAGAAACACAAGTGAACATTATTCCAGAAAGAACTTGGGAATCTATAAGAAAGCCTGCCATGATCCCTTCCCTAGGAGGAACAAGTTTCTTTAGAGGAAAGCTAGTAAACCTATGTGGAAGGCTCGTCCGAATACCTATGACTGTCAATGGAACTTCGATAGAGGAAGACTTTGAGATCATTAACTTTGTTGAAGATAGTGCCCCATTTACCATGCTAATAGAAAAACCATGGATTGATAGAGAACAAGCCAGACGAAAGGAAGAAGAGAAATTTTTTGAACAGAAGAAGCAAGAATTAAAAGACTTTATGACCAGAAGGATCGTGCACTTGATTGAAGAATAGAAGAGTAGACCAAAGATATTTAATATTAGCAACTCAAATGTCGAAGCTAAGAGAACACTTGAGGATCCACAGAAGATCGAGTTACCTATTTTTGATACAGAAGAAGTATTAGCAAGGAACCCTAAGAAATATTTTCCACAATGCGAAGTAACTAAGACCACAGAAGATAAACATAAGAAAGGTAAAAGCATTACTGAGACGAAACTCACTGGGAAGAAGGCTAGAAAGATAAGGAAGAAAAGGGCTAATACTATAAGATTACAAGAAGTTTTGGATGACACTTCGTAGGAAGAAGAATTGTAGAATCGGAGCTTCATCAAGATATCAGAACAATGACATAGAATACTTCATCATGACGAAGCAATATAGCCATTGGAACCAATATACCCGTTCGACCGTCGCTCCGAACGGATCGAAAAGCAATTATGGGTTACAACTAGACCGTTGAATAGCACCAGAATGGATAGAACGGAGCTAATGAAGGCCACATTTCCATTGCAAGAAGACCATTGCTGAGATTTCCTACTTAACCTGTCGCGCCACACACCAATAATACTTTTTGCTAACTAAGAATCTGAGCAAAGAAGGAGGAACTATTCCGCCGGATCATAGGAAAATTCAAAGAAGCACAGGAGGCACTTCAATCTAGCCAAGCAGTTTCTCTGGTGCCATTAACAATGGAAAAATTAGGAATAGGCAATGAGCCGACACAGTTAAACCAGATCATCGAAAAAATCAAATCTCACCTTCGATGAGCTCAAGAAGACATAGAGAAAGCCACCCATGCTTTGGCGCAAGCACAAAGAACACATGAAGAGAAACGGAGAAAGGCAGAACAAGATCAACTTGACTTACAAGAAACATGGGAGGAGGAAAAAGCCTAGTTACAGCAGAGCAAGGACCCATTTCTAGTAGAGCAGCTTGAAACACAAGAAAGAGTTCACAAGGCACTGCGCTCTGTAATGATCATAGAAGTGAAGATGGAAGATCATATTCCACAACAAGTGACCCAACTGGAAGCAATAATCCAACAACTTCAACAACACATCATGGATTTGGAGCTCCGTACTGTGCCTAAGACACCCCAAGAGATAAGAGATCTAAGAGAGGCCACTGCTCGGAGCGTAGTCAAATGATTAAAAACTTTGGCTTTGGAATGTAGGAAGCTAAGCACCAGAAGCACCCAAACCTATGAAACCCTCATAGAGAATCTAGAATTACAGACATTGGAGCCACAACTCCACGAAGAAAAACAACATGCATATGTGCTACAAGCACAACTGAAGTCCGTGACCCCAGTCGAAAGAATGAAGAGGTTTGTAAAGCAACGCACATCCCAACAACAAGTACACACACTGCAAAGTAAAGTAATGGATGTCTCTCAATGATTGCAACCACTCCAAGAGAAGGCATGCCAACTGCTCACCGAACATGAAAGCCAAGGAGATGAACTTGAACAGGGCGTCATCACTGCAGAACAACGCTTGGAAAGACTACTCAATGACACAGTAATCCAGAAATTTACTGAATAAGAGGTTGTCACACTGCAGTAGGTTGAAGCCACTCGAGCCAAGCTTGAGGCATTCAAAGCAAAATTTGTCATACCTAAGTGACTCGGGATGAGTCACAGGTGAGTGTTGGGGGCCTGTTGGCCCTTGACCAAGTTTAAGAGTACTTGGTCATACTTGACCACTTTTGGGGACTGCAACAGCTTGCCAAATATGGAGTGCAACGCGAAGCAGAAATTAAAGAAGCAAGACCTATTTTTGGGTCCATTTTAGGGTTTTGGGTTGATGTAACGGGAAAGGGATGTTGGCCTGTGGGTTTACCCACGTTTAGGCCCATTTTGTAATATATAAATAGACATGCAATGTAAGAAATAGGAGAGGTTGTTGCTTAGTGCACTTGGTGATTTCTTAGTGCAAGTTGGCTATAGTGCTAAGAGTTGGATCTGTGTGATCAAGTCTTGTAAGGCTCTAGGCATTTTGTGTAAGACTTGCAGAGATGAGTGCAAGTCCCTGTGAGAGACTATAGAAATCTTTGTGCTGAGTGCAAGGAAGAAGGATCTAGCAAGCTGTGTAGATCTTCTATCCTGTGTGAAGTAAGGGTCATTGAAGCTCCATGTTGTAACTGCTTGACCAAGATAATATAAAGAATACTTTGTGGATGTAGCCCCAGGGTGGGGGTGAACCATGGTAACTCTATGTATTGTGTTGATGTGTTTGTCTCTCTCTTGCTAAGTGCTCTGATATGTTTAGATAGATCTATTGATGCTTTGTGCTTATGAGATATGAATGCATGCTAGATATGATACATAAGATGCTAAGTGGTTAATCTATTAAGTATAACCTATTTATCATTGCTAAGTGTTACATCTGAGTAATTACTACAGTGCTCTGTGCTTTCTACGAAGTGTACTAATGAGTGTATGTTAAGGAATAACTGATGCTAAGTGCACTATAAGCGAGATAACCACAGATCTGTGTCCCCGCTAAGGTTGCAGACATCTAAGTCTTGTAACCACCCCTACCTCTACCTCGGGTGAGACTTCATCTGCTTCGCAGTTGTTTCTGAAAGGGCCGGTAGTTAGGGCTTTGTTGGTGCAGTCTTGAGCATTGAACTCTAGGTCTACCCTTGTGTTCCAACAAGTTACCATAGTTTCCAGTGTCAGAAGCGGAGGATTCAGAGGTGATGTCAGATGGATTGTGGATAGTGGAGCCTCTAACCACATGATGGGAATCTAACGAGTATTCCAAGATTTAATAGAGATTGGTCCTGGCTGATAGGTGGTAAATGAAAATGGTATGGAGAGAGTCATATGTGGAGTTGGGAATGTCATATTCCAACTCGAGTTTGGGGGAATCTTACAGCTTGATGGAGTTCTCTTTGTTCCAGGGTTGAGTGTTAACTTGCTCTCAGTCTCAGCCTTGGAGGATGTAGGATATTGCATATTGTTCAAGAGCGAACATGTCTTTATCTACAGAGAGGGAGTGGACCCGATAGAGCTGCAGCTGATCGGTAACCAGGTGAATAGGTTGTATATGTTGAGAGGACAACCTTTGATGTATGATTCAACATCGGATGAGGAGTGTGAGGAGGCTTCTGAGACTGCGGTGGTGCCAAGGTATCAGTCTTGCATTCCAAGAGAAGAGAGCGAGTCTCTTCTGAGCACTTACAGAAGGCTCAGCCAGGTTAATCGAACCGATGCTCAAGATGAAGTGCACTCAAGGTTCCAAGAGGTTGCCAGAAGAAGATCTTCTAGTCTGAGTTCTGTGCAGATGTTGCGGATGGCTCCAAGTTCAGAGGGAGCTCCTACAGATCACAATGTGATGGGACCAGATGATGGAGATGGCAGCGAGTACATCCCTCACTAAGAGGGAGTGTTAGCTTTTTATCTTGGGAGGTACTCCACATGTTTTGTCTTGTATGCAGATGTTACCTTAATGTTTACACTACTAGGCACTTAACTTTGTAATAGTATTTATAAAGTTTTTTAAGTGGTTCTTTTATTAAAGTGTACCTTCTATTTTTAAAGTGACTTTATTTTCATAAAGCACTTATGTAGTAAAGTGAAATTCACTTTTATTTAAATGAGACATTTTGGAGGGAATGGATCATGACCCTTGATCTTGAAAAAGGAAAGATCTAATCTTGGCCTTTGCATCTATGGTTGGGGAAGGTGAACAGACACTTTTGGGGGGAAAATGTCATTTTCAGATTATAAAAGAATGCATTGGGTAGTGTGCAATACATGTTGAATGTCAAGAGAGGACATCGGGAGGAGAGTTAGAGAGATTTTATGAGTATTCTTGAGAGAGGAAAGTGAGCAGCAAAGAGGGCACGTTTTTCAAGGAAAGAGGACACAATTCCCGAGAAATTTGTTTTGTGAATTTTTGGCTGAAATATTTTTCTGTTGTGGGAGGCCGTACTGTATGGATCCATACAGTCTGTATAATTTCATATAGTCCATACAACCGTATGTATTTGGGCACAAAAATTGAGGCAAATTTTTGTGGGACAGATTTGGTGCTGTGAGGTATTTTCCTTGGCTGGAAATGTTGTTTTTCTATTGATATGTACTTTCCTGAAGCATAGTAATAAGATCTCTCTCTCTCTCTCTCGTTGGGTTTCCTCACATTGGGGTTTTCCCTGACATTTGCCTAAATTTCTGTGATTTATGGGTTGCTGTCCACTGTGTATTTCCATTGGATATTTTTCTTAGCAATGTGTATTTCTGCTTATGGAAATTTATGAATGTGGGTTTTATGCATTTCTAAAATTTATGAAGATAGTTATCTCTAGGTTGCTAAGTGTTTGACAGAATATTAGCTTGCTGATTTTTGTCATTAAAAATATACACCTCTGCAGTATCATTAACCCTCCATTTCCTCCACAATCAATTTTTCCATCTGCAGATTGTCCTCCATTCCTTTACCTCATACATAAACCCACCTATGGGCCCCCCACCCTCCACCTGGTTTCCCCGCAACTTGCGCCCTCACCGACCAATCCATATTTCACTGGGGCACCCATTTCTGTATTTTCACGCTCATCCCAACTTATTCTTTATTCATTTGGTAATTATACAAAACCTTTATTTCCAACATTTACATCGCTTTCTGTTGTCTCCTTCAACAACCTGCTTTTTTAGGAAAAGAAACCCCTATCGCCCTTGGTTGGGGAATTTTTTACCTCCTACCCTTGTTAACATCATCCATAAACCCTGAGTATCCCACAGTCCAAGTACCTTCAATCTTTGAGTTTGTCCACTTTGTCATGTCTCTGGCACACTTTAACCCACGTCTAGTCATCCTCCTGACACTAGATTCAGTTTCACGGTTACTGCCAGTCATACTTCACATATATCCCCAACCAAGGGAATTCTTGAGTCTCCTTGCATCTTGATTTCGTCCATGTACCTCATCAGTTCTTGATCTCATCCTGTGTATTTAATGAATCCCTTTGATTCTTGGAGTCATGTCTCCCTTTCTGTCGACATCAACATAGTTTCCAGGAGGGCGACAATATCTTGACTCTCATTCCTTTTACAATGAGGAGTCTCAGAAGGCACAGGGAAAAATCCCATTGTTCTCTGTTGTCATTGACCCCCATAAAATTCACCTTCAACACTATCTCATGTTACGATGGGTCTTACTTTGCTACTATTGCAGCTTTTTTTATTTGCCAAAGACCTCTGAAATTTGTTGGGCTATTAACGCCTGTGAATTATCGACACTTCTTACAGGTGTCATCGCCTCTTTTCATATTTTGTTCACCATCAGAATTGTCCTCCACCATTATCAAACCACCCTGAATGGTGTTGTAGTTATCTAGGTCAACAATCAACTTTAGTTACTGTCTTACACATTTTGAGTTACATAACACTAGCATGGGGCATGCCCGCCTCGTTTGTACATAGTTTTATTTTTTCACACCTAGCGAAAGGTTTGGGTCCCATAGGTTTCCCCTCTCTCTGCAATGGGTATCCCTTGCAATTCCTCTCATCACTCTTTCTTACAATGGTACTCTTAGTAGAAGAAACATTGATTTATTTCAGCTATACGTATGCTCCTAACCTCACACATCAGGGGGCATCTGTTATCACTGAAATTTCATCCAAAAATGATTACAGGAATCTAGCATCTCCAAACACCTATTACCTCACTCATGGCATAAAAAATACATTTCCAAAAGGTACACACTATACAATTGGTTATAAAATCAGCATAAGCTCATAATGTAAAGGAAGCGTGTGCACATGCACTGGTCGAAAACGACGTAAAAGTGCACATGTGCCCGATGCGCAACTGTGGATGCAAAAAAACGCACACACTTCAGAATGGCACATTAATAATTCTAGTTGGCCTCCCACCCACTTCTAGTTCAACTCCCAAGTTGATTTGACCCCCAAATCCAAGCTAAATCTGAGTGGGGGGTTGGTCAAAGACCTAAAGGGCCCCTTGTTCACACTCAAGGCCAGTTGGATAATACCTCAAAGCTTTTCTATAAAAAGAAGCCATGAGTGCACTATATTTGCAAGAATCTATTTGTATTGCTATGCTGCCTCTATCCTCCTGCAAGGAACCTCTTTCCTCATTGGAGCATATAAGCACCATTTCATTGGGCCATTCACATCACCTCTTGAGTGAATGAGCTTTGGATTTCTTCACCATTTCCTTTTAGTTTTCTATTTGTAAGAAGAGATGTCTCAATTGGGGTTCAAGAGCTCTCCCTTGCGAGAAGAGGGGACCCATAAGTCTCCCTTTCTCTTTGGTGTTTTCCCACTAATACAATCTATCCATTGGTGGCATGAATATCGGGTTTTTTTTGTCCTATTTCCCTTATGTACTTTAATTTAGTTTCTTTAATTATTGTTAGTTTAGTTGTTTCTTTGTTTCTTGTGCTTGATGTTTCTAACTCTTTCACTCTTTTCTGTCCTATCTAGCTAACCCAACTGAACTTGTAAGTGTCCTTCTTTTTCTCATTTAGGTGACGAAAAGGATACAACACCACCCAAGAGCACTATCTGTAAATTGACTTTTAATCCTAGTTCATGTGTCATCCAAAACTACAACATTGTTCAAGATTTGACTCAAGCACCGTGTGCTATGTCTTCTCTCAAAGTTCTAAAATAGTGCCTAGGTCAACATAGAACACTCTTGGCTACTATTGGCACCATTGATCCCGGTTTTTCAAACAATATCTTGTTTAACCTAGAAATTTTCAAGTCCAGACTTTCTCACCAACTTTCTTTTCAAATTGATGTTGTTGTTCACAACAAACACATTCACCACACTATTTTGGATGAGGGAGATTCCACTTGTTTCATTTCATTATCTTGTTGGAAAGGATTAAAATCACCTGCACATAACCAATCCCCTATGATGTTACGAGCATTCGATGGGCAAGGTTTTAATCCTCACAGACTCTTGTAGTCCTTAGCCATTCAGCTGGGTGGAAAAATCATCTCTATTGATGTCGAGGTAGTCGATGCTCCCCTACACTACAACTTATTACTAGGAAGAATTTGGTTTTATTCCATGACTTTCGTCGCTTCATCAATGTTTCAATGTGTACAATTCCCTCACCAAGGCAAAATTGTCACTATCGACCAGTTAGATTATTGTACACTCGATGCTCGCACTCTTGCCACCAACAATATTCCTTTCTTGGGAAATCACAAGATCACGTATGAAAGTGTTGGTGTGGGTATTTTAAAAGACTCTTCCCTTATGGGTACTTTCCCTACACCACTTCCTCCTACCACACAACATATTACCATAATCAATATGATTTCAAGTATGGCCTATCAGTCTTTAGAATCATTTGATCCTTGTCTTGTGCCTAGTCCATTAGAATTCGATGCACTAGGTGACGCTATGCCACTTAGTCTAGCCGAGGCTTCATACACTGCTATCCAATCCACCTCTCCCTCCATGGATGACCAACATCTATTGGAATCTGACACTTATTCGATGCCATCTTGTTTGGATTCCTTGTCTTCTGGTTTTGACTACATTTCCCAGATTTTTCCTTTAGATGAATCCATCATGGAAATGCTTGGTATTGATGAAGTACCTTGGGATGACAACCACCATCGATCATATTTTCTTTCTCCACTAGAAGAAATTCAAGAAGATATACACTCTATTCCCCCCCCCCCGATGTTGTGGATTCTCCACAATCTCCTATACTTACCCTGGATACTGTTTATGAGGGGAATTTAGGAAACATCTCTTCCATGGTTTCTATCGATATTTCAATCAAGGAAGGTATCGTGGAAAATATTAATCTTGGTGCTAATTGTTCACCCAAGGAAGTGGTTTCTTACACCATCTTATTTAAAGAATTTTGCGATGTCTTCACTTGGAGCTATGAGGAAAATCCTGGGATCGATCCCTTGATCGATGTGCATGAAATAAAAACTTACCCAAGCATTAAGCCTATATGGAAAAAACTTCGCCTGGTCTATCCTAAGAAAACCGTGGCCATAAAGGTAAAAGTTAAGAAACTGTTAAAATCTGGCTTCCTCTATCTTGTCCCCTTGATGGAAGGGGCATCTAACATTGTTCCAGTTGCAAAAAACAAGGAACCATTCGTGTCTGCATTGATTATAGGGATCTTAACAAGGCTTGTCCAAAAGACAGATACCCCACATCCTTCATCGACCAAATTATTGTTAATTGCGATGGCATAATTATTTTCTCTTTCATGGATGGATTTTCAATATATAACCAGATTGACATTCTACCCGCTGATCAGCATAAGACAACCTTCATCTGCCCGTGGGGAACTTTCACCTATCAGAAACTACCTTTTGGTCTTAAAAATGCTAGTACCACTTTCCAGCGGGCCATGTCTTATTCTTTCCACGATATCAAAAATATTGCAGAACCTTACCTTGATGATTTACCTTCCCATTCATCTAGTCGATCAGACCGTATTGGTCATCTACGGGCCATTTTTCTTCGATGTGAGTTCTACCGTATTCGTTTGAACCCCCACAAGTGCATATTTGTTGTAGAATCAGATCGACTCCTCGGTTTTGTTGTCTCCAATGATGGGATTAGGGTGGATCCCTTAAATATTAAAGATATTGTTTCTTTACCTCCTCCCAACAATCTGACCCAACTACAAAGATTTCAAGGGAAAGCAAACTTTCTTCATCTTTTTATATGTAACTGTTGGATCATGTTGTCATTGATGCCAATGGTTTGATTGATTGATGTCATTGATTGATGTCAAGTGATTGATTGATGTCAA
>ML814340.1:11588-37178 GCA_009831015.1 Picea engelmannii | reverse complement strand
GATGAACTCCAAAGTGGTCCCCTTATGGTGAAAGCCCTCACAGGAAGACGCTTTGTGGATTGAGTTATCCTAGAAGAATGGTTGGAGGACCCATGCTCTCATTATTTTCTTATCATGATTGATAAGGTGCACAAATGGATGAACTCCAAAGTGGTTCGCTTATGGTGAAAGCCCTCACAGGAAGATGCTTTATGGATTGAGTTGTCCTAGAAGAATAGTTGGAGGACCCATGCTTGTATGTGGAATAATGAGATGAAGATCAAGAAAATTGTTGGTGAAACTATCCTAGATGGATAGTGCTTATCATGCCATTTGCATTGGTATGTGGAATGTCACATAACTCCTCATGGTTTGAGAGTTATGGCCTTACGAAGATGAATGACCCATACATGAAGGCTTGAAGCCCCCAAGGTCAAAGAAGTCAAAGTGACCTAAAAGAAGAAATAATTATTTAAATGATAAAGTAAAGAGACAAAGTCAAGGTGGATTATTCAAATAATAAAGAGAAGTGACAAAATCAAGAAATGATAAAGTAAGGTGACAAAATCAAGAAGGAATATTTATAGAAAGTGGTTAACCCTAAAACTAAGGAAAATAGGTTAAGTGACCTAGAAATGGGTTAAGTGACCTAAAAGAAGAATTCATTATTTAAATGATAAAGTAAGGTGACAAAGTAAAGGTGGATTATTCAAATAATAAACAGAAGTGAAAAAATCAAGAAATGATAAAGTAAGATGAGAAAATCAAGAAGGAATATTTAAATGATAAAATATTGGAGAAATTTCTATTTATGGAAAGTGGTTAACCCTAAAATAAGGAAAATAGGTTAAGTGAACTAGAAATGGGTTAAGTGACCTAGAGGATGAAAGTATAAATAAGATAGCAATGGTCTCTTGTAGATCATCCTTTTTTTGGATCAATGGAGAGCTTCTTGTGAGAATATCTTTTGGAGTATTGATGGAGAGCTTCTTGTGAGAGCTTCTTAAGCGTTTTTGGTGTGTAAAACTTGAGCATATTGAATATCTATAGGTGACTGAGGTAACCAAGGATATATAACCCTAATTTCATAAGGAAGGTGAAGAAAAGAAGGCTGGAATTGAAGGGAGGATAAATTCTTTTGATGATGCTTTCTATGGTATGTTATTTACAGGTCATCTCACCATTTTCGCTATAATTTTTTTTATATAATGATTTAGACCTTGAAATTGCTATTCCATTGAGAAAACATACCCAAGTATCTATGGTAAAAAATTCATATTGTGGTTCGTTGTATTTTGGGAGTTACACTCCGTGGAAAATAGGGTTTGTGGCTAATCCTGAAACTAGTCAAAACCAGGTGTTTCGGGTACAAACATCATAACTTATTCATAACATATCCAAATTCAGTGAGACAAAATGTGTTGGTTAGGGTACAGTCTTTATTATGGTTTTTAACAGTTTCAAAACAATTCAATGAATATTTTTTGTAGGGCACACTCTACAAGGTCGCTCTCTAGAATAATCCAGAATTCAGCAAGGTATGCCATTTTTGCTATAACTCCTTTTTTGAGAGGTTCCAAGTAGTGCCACCTGGTGTAATTGCATAGAAAAAACTGAAGAACATTGTATCTCAGTTTCATATCTTTATTCATTACAGGTACAAAGTTATAATTATTTCAAGTTGGGGTTGTTAACTAATCCAAAACTAGTCATGGTTGAGACAAGCAGTTGATGAGTTGGCACATGCATGAGGTTTATAGTTGATGATGTTGGTACATATTGATGAGTCATTTTTGATGAGTAGTTGACACATGATTGGTATATACTTGGTACATGGTTGGATACACTTGTTTATGGTATAGGTTGATTACAGGTTGTTTGGCACAGGTTGGTGCATGGTTGATGGACTTGTTTATGTTGACAGATTGATATTTGTTGAGGATTGTTGCCTCATCTCAGTTGGTGCTGAGAATGTAAGATGAGTCTTCCATATATAGCTAGTGCTCTTGTAGAGTTGTACTCTATTCAGTTGTTGCTGAAAACCCCCCAGATTGAAGTCCATAATAAAAAGAAAAATTGTATATACATCTTGTGTTCTTTGTGTTCCTTGTGGAGATGATTTGTTGATGATATGTTGTTGATATGTATTCACATCTAATTGATTATAAATGAAAACAATGAGTAATGAGAAAATGTTGAATGTTAACTAAGGAGCTTTTGTGCAAGAGGGAAGTTTTGGGAAAAATATCCCCACACTCATTCCCCCCCCCCCCCCCCCCNGTGTGGTAGGTGTGTCCAACACTAACTATGCCGAGATTACTAAGGGATTTATGTGATTGTTGTAGAAAGTCACTCTGTTCATCTGAGATGACACTGCTCAACGATATTTTGATCCTCTTAAGCATGAATTGACCCATACACCTCTTTTGCATCCTCTGAATTATGCACAATACTACATCCTTTATTTGGTAGCCTCTACTTCCACCATATCTATGGTGTTAGTTCAAGAGGACCCGAATGGTGAGTAACATGTGATCTACTATATGAGTAAGATTCTATCTGGTCTGGAGCTCTGATATTCGCATGTTGAAAAGTTGGCTCTGGTAGCTATCATTGTCATCCATAGATTTCACCATTACATCCTGTTACACACTACCACAGTCATTGTGGACTCCAGACCATGCATCATATTATGACACGTCAAGTCCTTGGGGGAAAATATTCCAAATAGATCATTATTCTTCAAGAATTCGATCTCGAGTTTGCCAAGTCCAAAGATAAAAATTCCTTGGTTTTTACGGAACTTATCTATGATCTTCCCCATGCTGATGAAGATATTGAGCCTAGAGATTCTCTCCCCGGTGAATATGTGTTCCTCATTAGCACATTTGATCCTTGGTATGGAGATATTATTATTTATCTTCAAACCCAACATTTTCATCCTGATATCTCCCGCGAAGAACATCGACGTATTCGTCACCATTCTAAATGCTACCTTATCATTGGTGACACTTTGCATCACCATGGTATTGACACTATATTACGATGTTTTTTAACTCATGATGAGGATGAACGTGTCCTTAATTAATGTCACCTTGGAGCATGTGGTGGTAACCTTTCTGGGATGGCTACAGCTCAGAAAATCTTATGTGCCAGTTAATTTTGGCCCTCCATATTCAATGATTGTATCGAGGTTGTCAAAAGATGCCCACCCTACCACATTTTCCATAAAAAGGCATGCACCCACCCTGCTCTGTTGCATCATTTTTTCTCCATCGGATCCTTTGCCAAATGTAGCATTGATTTCATGCAATGTAAGCCTACCTCATACAGGGGGCACGGTTATATCATCATTGTAATTGATTACTTCACAAAATGGGATGAGGCTATGCCTACTTTCCTTAATGTGGTCGTACTGCAACTCTTTTCATCTTCAACCACATCATCACTAGCTTTGGTGTTCCACAAGCCATTTTCATTGATCACAGTTCACATTTTCAAAACCATATGATGAGTGAGTTACATGCCAAGTTGGGTTTTCACCATGCGAAATAATCCCCCTACTATCCTCAAGAAAATGGACAATTTGAAGCTATCAAAAAATTCTTTAAAACTATGATTCAATGCATGGTGGGGGCAAAAAAAATTCTTGGCATCTACAAATTTTCTTTGCTCTCTGAGCTTACCGCACCTCACCAAAAAATGCAACCAGACTCACTCCTTTCCAGTTGGTATATGGTGTTGAAGCAGTATTACCAATCGAGTGCGAAATTCCTTCGTTGAAACTCAAAGTAGAACTCATGCCTCACACTTTTGTTGAAGAAGAACATTTCTTATATCTAACTAGGTTGGATGAAACACATCACAATGCCGCACTCATTAACAAGACGTATCAAAAATGAATGAAGAGTCAATATGACAAATCTATCCACCCTCATACTTTCGCAGAAGGATACCTAGTCCTCGTTTATGACCAGGTTCATGACAAGTTAGGGAAATGCAATTTAGAACCTCTGTGGCATGGACCCTACATCATTAAACATATATTACATAGAGATTCCTACGAGTTAGTTGACTACGACAGAATCTCTCTTGGTGAACCTTGGAATGGGATTTACCTTAAGAAATACTATGCATAGAACATCTAGCATGCATGCTTTGTACACTATTGTATCATAGTTTTGGTGTGTCTTCTTCTCTTGTGTGTACGAGTTTTGTCTTAGATGCTTATACTTTGTCTTGTGATTGCATGCGTAGATGACATCTTACTTTCCTATATTTGTCAGATTTGCGGATGGTGCTAGTTGACACACCCAGAACATTGCTTCTGCAGCTTGGGTCATTTATCTCTCTGATGAGTTGATGAGTTCAGGAGGTGTTTTCCTAGGATAGACAACCAATAACATGGCATAATATCAGGTTTTCATTGGAATTTTAACTGAGTCCTCCTCCCTAGGTGCATAGTTGATATATATGATGCAGTGGTGAATTGATATTTTATTATCATGGTTGATAAGGTGCACAAATGGATGAACTCCAAAGTGGTCCTCTTATGGTGAAATCCCTCATGGAAATACGCTTTATGGATTGAGTTATCCTAGAAGAACGATTGTAGGACCCATGCTTACATGTGGATTACTGAGATGAAGATCAATGAAGTTGTTGGTGAAACTATCCTAGATGGATAATGCTTCACATTCCATTTATGGTGGTATGTGGAATGTCACATAACTCCTCACGGTTTGAGAGTTATGGCCTTACGAAGTTGGAGGACCCTCATATGTCATCTAGAAGCCCCAAAAGGTCAAAGTAGTCAAAGTGGTTTAAGAGATTTTAAAAGGTAAATAATAAAGTGAAGTGATGAGTGTATTATAATTCAAAGTGAATACAAAATAAATTATTTCAATAATAAATTTAATGGAGAAATTATAAGTGGGTTAACCCTAAAATAAGGAAAGTGGGCCAAGTGACCTACAAGATGTTTTTAAGGAAGCTACTTGGAGAGTATAAATAAGAGGCAAGGCTCCCTAATTTTAATTACACTTGAGAATATTGAATATATATAGGTGTCTGAGGTAACCAAGGATATCTAAGTTGAATTTCTGATGGAAGGTGAAGAAAAGAAGGCCAAAATGCAAGGAAGGATAAATTCTTTTGATAATGCTTTCTAAGGTATGTTATTTATAGGTCATCTCACCATTTTCGCTATAACTTTTTTTTCTATAATGATTCAGACCGTGAAATTTCTATGCCATTGTTAAAACATACCCAATTATCTATGGTAAAAAATTTAGCTTGTGGGTCATTGTATTTTGGGATTTACACTCCGTGGAAAATAGGGTTTGTGGCTAGTCCTGAAACTAGTCAAAAACAGGTGTTTCAAGTAAAAACGTCATAACTTCTTCATGACAGATCCACATTCCATGAGACCATATGTGTTGGTTAGGGTACAATATTTAGTATGTTTTGTAATGGTTTTAGATCAATGCAATGAATATTTCATGCAAGTCACACTCTACAAGGTCGGTCTCTAGAATAAGCCAAAATTCAACAAGGTGTGCCATTTTTGCTATAAATCCTTTTCGGAGAGGTTCCAAGTAGTGAAACCTGGAGGAATTGCATAAAACAAACTGAAGCACATTGTGTATCAGTTTTAGATCTTTATACATTACAGGTTCAAAGTTATGATTACTTCAATTTAGGGTTGTTGACTAATCCAAAGCTAGGCATGTGAGACTAAAGAAAAGTTTGATGAAAATGCTTGTCTCTTGTTGTTAAAGTTAAGGAAGGTTTGCAAGAATGTGATCATATACACTGGGTCTATTATATATATACAAATCATATTTGGATGATGAAATTGATAAGGGCTTTTGGCTGAGGTACACGTTGAGTACATGGTTGAGACAAGTAGTTGATGAGTTGGCACATACATGAGGTGTATAGTTGATGATGTTGGTACATATTGATGAGTCATAGTTGATGAGTAGTTGACACATTATTGGTACATACTTGTACATGGTTGGAGTCACTTGTTTATGGTACATGTTGATTAGAGGTTGAGGTACAGGTTGATGCATGGTTCAGATTTATTGGTACATGTTTACAGTGGTATATCTCACAATGATAGTGTGAAAATGATTCCATCATTCTACTTCTACTCCAAGGTGGAAGGATGGGGCAAGGACAGGTGGTTGTAGCCACCTTCCAGTTGTAGCCGGAGAACATAGGGGGTTGTAGCCTCCTTCTGGTTGTAGCTAGAGAATTGGGGAGTTGGAGCTTCCCTTAGGTTATAGCCTGAGAAACTAGGGGGTTGGAGCCTCCTTCTAGTTGCAGCTAGAAAACAAAGGAATTTGTTACTTTCAATGAATGTAATTATTCAATACAAATAAGAAAAATCATTCCGTTGTTTTCTCTAGATTTGGGTTTCCATGTAAAACACTGGTGTATTGTGTATGTGTGTGATTGTTTATTTCTTACTGCTCATTATTGGATAATAATTCTACATTGATATAACATTTGAAGAAAAAGGATTATAATTGCGCTATTACTGATTCACCCCCCCTCTCAGTAATCCAACAATTGGTATCAGAGTAGGTTCCTTAAGAAATCAGTTTAACCACTGAAAGGTAGGTCATGGAGAGTACCAACTCATATAAAAATGGAATACCACAGTTTGATGGAAAAAAGTATGATTTTTGGAAAATAAGGATGAAGACATATATACAGTCACAGGGATTTCAAGTTTGGAAATCAATTGTAGATGGATACACAGCACTAGCAGTTCCACCAACAAATGACAAAGCAGTAAAACTCGGTGAGAATAATTCCAAAGCCAAAAATGCATTTTTGAATGGTCTCAATGATACAGTATTCACCAAAGTTTCACATTGTAAATATGCTAAAGAGATTTGGGACAAGCTTCGAAATATTTATGAAGGAGATTCAAAAGTCAAAGAAACAAAGCTTCAAACTTACAGAGGTCAGTTTGAACAACTAAAAATGAAGGAAGATGAAGATATCACATCCTACTTCTTACGAGTCGATGAAACAGTGAATGCAATCATAGTATTTGGAGAAGAAAGCGAAGAATCTGTAATTGTTCAAAAGGTACTATGATCTCTTCCTATGAGATTCAACTCTAAGATACCAACACTAGAAGAAAGATCGGATCTAAACTCAATAAGCATGGACGAACTGCGTGGAATCTTCACAGCATATGAGATGAGAACTGAACATGAAAATCCAGATGTAAAAGAAGCAGCCTTCAAATCATCCAAAAGATCAAAGAAAAAGAAAAAGGAACAAGAAGAATATAGCAGCAGTAGCAACGTCTCAAAAGATGATGAATAAGTCACCAACTTCGTCAAAAGACTAAACAAGGGAACCAATTGTAGGTATAGAGGTAAGCTTCCTTTAATTTGTTTTAATTGTGATGGTATTGGTCATTTTGGTAACACATGTCCTCATAAGAAAAAGAGAAATGATGGAGGTTAATCAAAAGGAAGACAAACATATAAAGGTAAAAGAAATACAAAGAAATTTTTCAAGAAAAGCTTTTGCACCAAAGAAGATATCTCATCATCAGATGAATATGAAGTCAGTGATAGTGAAACATGGAGAGTTCTATTCATGGCAGTAGAAGACTCTGATAAATAAGACTCTGAAGAATAATATGAATAAGCATATGAAGAATAAATTGAAGAGGCATAGGTTGGATTCTGAGAAGAATTAATGAGTGCCATAGAAGTTATCAGAAGATAAAAGAAGAAAAACAAGAAACTACAAGAAAAACTAGATAAGAAAAAAAACACTCAAGAACTAGAACAAATGATCACAAAATTGAAGGTTCAAATAGAAGAAGATAAAAGAATTGAAGAAGCACTCAAAGAACAGCTAGAAGGAAATGACAGGATCATTGAAAACTTAGAATAAGAGATTGTCACACTAAGAAAGGATATTCAAAAGAAAAATATGCAGAATAGCTCAAAATTTCTGGATGACATTATCAGTAGTCAAAAATATCATCTTGACAAGTCCTGACTTGGATACAATCAGACAGAAAAGGGATCAAGCTCCAAAACAACATATCAAGAAACAAATCCAAAAAGCTATGCAGAAACAATCAAAGGGGATAAAAATTTATACAAGGAAGATTATAGGGACACTCCTCCACCGAGATGATTCGGATTTCGGAATCAACAACGGATAGGCATGCCTCAAGAAGAAGAAGGATTCATAAGAGCACCTCCTTTCAGAAGATCTTCAACTATTAGGTATCAAACTATATTTTTTGGTTTATGTTATGCATGTAATAATTTTGGACATAAAGCTGTAAATTGCAGAGCTAACAAAAGGAACAATAACTACTTTGAGAGCCATATACAAATGGGTTATTCAAGAAGACCTAGTGAAACACAGAGAAGAAGTTACAATAGTTTTGAATCTTTGAGCACTGAAGTGGAATGTTACAAATGTAACAATTTTGGACACATGGCCAAAAATTGCAGAATGACAGTCCCTCCTAAAGAACCTCAACAGATTCACAAACAAGAACCTCAAAAAAGGACATGGATAAGAAAGCAAGCTCAGTATAGCAATGAAGAATGCACAGTCGCTCTACAAGCTAAACAGAAGAAACGTGGTTCGTATGTTGACAGTGGATGTTCAAAACACATGATAGGTGATAGAGACAAGTTTCTTACGTTACGAAAGGAAAGAGATGGATCAGTCTCCTTCGGAAATGATGATTCAGCCAAAATCATTGGAAAAGGCACAATCCGAATTGAGAACAAGAATGAAAAGGAAGAAAATGTTCTACTAGTATAAGATATGAAACATAATATTTTAAGTGCGAGTCAAATGTGTGACCAAGGTCGTAAAGTTACTTTCGATTCACAAAAGTGTGAGATAAGAAAAGAAGGTTCAGGGAAATTAGTCGCTACAACTGCAAGAACTTCAAGCAACATATATGTGTTAAGCGAAATTGGAAATGAAAAGTGTTGTCTAGGAAAGGAATATGAAAGTTGGCTATGGCACAGAAGAATGGGTCACATGCATTTTGATAACCTTGTCAAATTCAGCAAAAGAGAAGCAGTCAGAGAAATTCCCCAGATCACAAAACCAACCAACACTTTATGCAAGCATTGCCAACAAGGAAAGAAAACAAAGACCAGGTTAAAATCAAAGGAATATGCAACAACAAAACCACTGGAAATTGTGCATACTGATATAGTTGGACCAACTAAAACAAAAGGCTTAAAAGCAATCATGGAATAAAATGGCAATTATCTGTCTCTAGGACACCTCAACAGAATGGAGTTGTTGAAAGAAAGAACAGGACAATACAAGAAATGGCTCGAACAATGATAATGGATTCAAAGTTGATAGATATTTTTTGGACACAGGAAATGCATACAGTAGTTCACATTCAAAACAGATTAATGCTCAGAAACAACACAGATAAAACTTCCTACGAGCTATGGAAAGGAAGACCAACAAATGTGAAGCACTTCAGAGTTTTAGGAAGAAAATGCTACATCAAAAGAGAATATGGAAGAATGGGAAAGTTTGACTTTCATGTGGACAAAGGAATACTTGTTGGTTACTCAAGTACAAGGAAAGCATACAAGTGTTACAATCTAAGATTAAAAAAAGTTGTGGAAAGCATCAATGTAACAATTGATGAAACAGGCAGACCAGAATCAAAGGAAGAAGAAAACAAATCAATGGAACAACTTTTTGAAGAAGAAGATGAAAAAGAAGTAGAAGAGGAAGATGAAGATGAAGATAATCTGATAGAAGTAGAAGAGCAAGTTCAACAAGTATCCCTAAAGACACCTAGAAAACAAGTACAGAAGAATCATCCTTCAGATCAGATTATTGGAAACAAAGATGCAGGTGTTGAGAATAGAAGAAAAATCTATTCACCAGAACAAACACACCTAGCACTCTTATCTACAATTGAACCAAACTATTTTGAAGAAGCCAACAAGGATGAATTTTGGAATAAGGCCATGGATGAAGAATTGGATCAAATAGAGAAAAACGACACTTGGGAATTGGTTCCAAGACCAAAGAATAAGAATGTGATCGACACAAAATGGGTTTTCAGGAATAAATTGAATGAATATGGATAGGTTACAAGGAATAAAGCTAGATTGGTATGTAAAGGATATGCACAGATTGAAGGAATCAAATTTGAAGAGACATTTTCCCCATTTGCCAGAATGGAAGCAATCTATTTGTGTTTAGCTTATGCATGCTCCAAAAATGTTAAAGTATATCAGATGGATGTAAAATCATCTTTTATTAATGGGGAACTTGAATAACAAGTCTACTTTGAACAACCAGAAGGATTTCAGTTGTCAGAGAACACAGACTATGTGTGTAAATTAAAGAAGGTCTTGTATGGTTTAAAATAGGCTCCTAGAGCATGGTACTCCAGACTAGATAAGTATCTATAGCAGGTAAGGTTCAAAAGATGCAGGAGCATCACTCCAAGCCACCTATGCGCTAGCCAGCCAACACATCAAGCGTGCATTAAATGGAGGAGAGAGGTGCAACCCTCTCGTTTTTTTCAAATTTCGAAAACTTGTATTAAATGTTGTAAGGCTAGTAGAGCGAAAAATCCATGCATGTGCGCAGGCTTTAGATAAAGATTGCCTTAAATGGTTGTAAGGCTGAGATCTAGATCTGATTCGAACTAGACAGCCATTCAATTTAATTAAATGTAAATTTATGAGAGTAGGTAGCTTGGAGGGAAGAGCTCGAGGAGCCCCTCTTTGTAAAAATATCTTCTTTGTATCTATTTTGGAAAATTAAGTGGAGTTATTAGTAGGGAGGAATAGTAGAATAGAGAATAGGTTAGAGAAGAAGAGAGTCGAGAATCTGTTGCAGTCCGAGTTCGAACACATTGTAAAGAGGCATTTCCTTATTAATACAAACAGAGCAGTTTTTCCTGCATGTTATTCTGTGTATGTTGATGAATGTCTTCATGTGTTTATGATATGTTGTAGATGTATGTTAAATGTGCATGTGCGGGGATAGATATATTTTACTATCTATGAGTTCTTTAATTCTAGGTCTGGGTTCTTTGTGGCTTCATGTAAGAGGTTGCATGATAGAATACTGCAAATTCTGTAAGCCAGTGCATAGAGTGCACTTCTGAGTTATGTGGAATTTCAGACAGAGACATGCCAGGAGGGTACACGAGAGGAAGTCTTAGACTAAAGAGGAAGCCTCAAGGTTGTTGAACACCTTGGAGGTGAAGACTATGCAGAGGAAGGCACGAAGAAGATAGAACTACTGAAGTTTCTATAGAATCTCTTCCAAGAGGGCATTGAGAAAATGCACAAGGTGAATTGAGGAGAACTTTGTTTCAAGTTCGGTGAGAAGACAGAATCACTGAAGATTCTAGAAGAAGCTCTACTAGGAGGGAATTGAGCAAGTGCATAGAGTGCACAGAAGATCTCTATTCTGATTTCAGTGAGAAGAGGAGTGTCACAGGAGGAGACCTTCACAGGGTTACTGAACACCCTGCAGACTCAACAAGGAGTGCTTGAGCATAAGTTGCCAAAGGGCACTTATATCCCTTCAAGGAGAGAAAAGGACAGAGACACTTTGAGGTCAAAGCCATAGATAAGCTCAGGACGGATAGCACAGTTGTGTGCAAGGACCCTGCAAGGAGTGCAGAGGTCAAGAAACCCTTTTTCGACGAAGCTCAAGAGGGACAGCATCCTAAGAACACAGATGAGACCAAGGTTGCAGGGATCGTAGAGAGGAGAAAGAATGAAGGCTGAGACCTTCGATAATTAGAAAATATTCCAAGGGGAAGGAAGAAGCGTGAGCTCAGGAGAGCACAGCTGCCATTGATTCGAGCACTAGAGAAAAGATCTAGACTATTGAATCTATGTCCAGGTAGTAGGAGGAGAGCATGCAGGAGAAAGAGATCTGGGCCATCAGATCTGGGCACACGGACCGATAGCCATCGAATCCAGGAGAAGTTGCATGAGGTTTAACCCTTGTATGTGAAGAGGGGAGAGGACTCGTCAAAGACTCGAAAAGCTCAGGACCATCCATCGTTGAGAGGATGTGTGGTAGAAATCCAGAAGCCATTGGGGTTTCAAATACCGGGAGTTCAAGGAGGAAGAGTCGGGAGACAAGAAGTCCCAGCTCACAAAATCTCGAAAGCATCATGACCGTCCACAGGAGGACACATGGCAAGAGGTCGAGGTTTCAGGGTTCAACTTTTCGACATTTCAGGACCCGGGAGTTTGAAGGGCCAAGGATCATTGCAGCCTTGCATCGTGATTCTTGTCAAGCTAATTATATTACTACAAATAGCCTCCATAAATTGTCAACCCAGGGAGGTAAACTTTGAGGCACAAACATTGTATGTGCAGGACTAGAGCCTATCCTAATTCTAATTTACTCTAATCTAATTTACTCTTAATATAATCTATTATAATTTTAAGCTTCTATAATCTAAAAATCATTCAAACTACTTTGATGCAAAGATTTCAAATTCATTAATTCTATTCAATATTCAAAATTCTAATACTAACTAAATATCTAAATTCTACAAAGCATACAAATCTAAGTTCTATACTAATTACAAAAACGAAATACTTCTAAAAAACTATCTTCAAAATTAATCTTGATTTAAAGCATCTACCTAATTGAAAACTTATCTATTTTAATGTGACTCAGAAACTAAACCAAGTAACAGAAAACTATATAACATTACAGAAAAAATAGAGTAAGATTTTCTAATTAAAAAGAAAATACAACTAAGTCTATTCCATTTAGAAACTTAAATTTTCAGAAGCAATATATGACTTTAAACTAGAATTGAAAGCTACAACAAATCGAATGGAACTTATAAAACTAAGATAAATAATCCTTTTAAATTGATCTATCCAAACATCCGAGATCATTTCTAAACTAGAAAACACTGTGCATATTACTTCAATAGAAATCAAACAACAAGAAATAGATTCTAACATGTACAAATCTGATTTCTACAGCTACTAAACTTTAAGGACAATTCTTACTTTTAATGAAAACAGGAAGCAACAATTAACATAACTATTCGATATAAAAGCTAAAATTACAAAGGAAGGGCTTATGGTTTTCTTGGTGGATCCTTGCCAAGAAAGCCACAAGTCCCTAAGTGACTTGCAGACTAAATTCTAAGCTACGGATATGTAAAAGAGAACATTAACAATAGGAAATAAATCAGATTGCAGTCTAAAGAAACATATGTATCATTACATAAAATACTAAAAACAACATTGTATGAGTCGATTTCTGTCAAATTCAGAAAACCATCGCTTGAGCAGTGCAATTCTTCTATATGATATCCATCCTTTATTACATTTCGTTCCATTGTTTTTATAGCTCAGGAGCTATATAACTAAACCTAATTTCCTAGTGGCAGAGCCTATCTTCTATTTAATACACAACCGTTTACATAAGGTAAATGATTCCTTCAATTAATGAGTAACTTCTCATGCCCGAAAAACTCATTATCTATTAACAGATCTTCATCTCTATGGCATGTAGTGTTGAGAGATGAAGATCTCATTGATTATATGTGAGTCATGAACGAGAGTTGAGCTAGAATATTCGGTTTTGCTTGAGCAAGCTGGCAGCACCTAGAGTGTAGAAAATATTCCATGATATTTAATCTACTGTTGAAATCAAGGTATGCTGCAAAATCTAATATAATCAGTCATGAGCTTCCAAGAATTACATTTAATCATTAAATAAAAAGAAATTAAAGAATTTTGATCAATGACCATACCTTACTATACTTGTTGGATATTTGGTTATATGTGTGAAAATATAGATGATTTTATGAGGTCAAAGATCAAATGAAGAGGTGAAAGAGTGGATATGGAGGTTACAAAAAGTGTCAATTTGGCAAGCCAACATCTCCCCTACACCTGTGTATTTTCATGTCCTCATGCAAACATGTCCTTTGAAAATCTTCAAAATTTCAAAACTGTGTTGCATACCTTCTCCAAACAAAACTTAAGATGTATTAACAATGATGTTAAATTTTCCACTGGCTTGTTCCCTGTTGTATTTGAGCTTCTTTTTTAACATACTAATATGAGAAAGATGTTTTAATGCCTCTGTCTTCCAAGTCCTTCCTACCTTTGCAAGACGTTTATTCTCAGAAATGGTCTTCTTGCACTTGGTGCTCACCTTTTCATACTTCTCTGCAAGCTGAAGACCACATGACCTTAGTTCATCAATGGCTTCCTTATATTGTCTAACAATCATTTTTAACCATCCATTCTCAACCTTCACACATTGATCCAAAACTTTATACTCCTCTACTTTTGTCCTGAGTTCTTCAATCTCTTTGTTCTTTTCCTAGATGATCTGCTTACTACTAGAAGTTGTAGGCACAATAATAGGGATTTCTAGATTGGGTAGGTCATCTTCAGGGGTACCATAGTCAAATTGATGAATATCAAATAGGTCTGAATTATATTCAACATGGACAATTTTAGGAGACAAAGTTTTATGGACAGGTTCAGCAATTTCATGTTCAGTTGGATCATTGTTAAGAGGGTCTAGGGAAGGACAATCAAATTCAGGAAAATCGTGCTGAGGAGAATTATGTTGAAGCACAGGGGGCGATTCTAAGGAGATTTGTTTCTTCTTCTTAGAGGGTTTCGGGTCTGTCTTGGGCAATTCTCCTGAATTGATTAAGCTTGATTGAAATACAACGTCAAAGGGTCTAGAAGCCATACTCCTGTTACACGATGCAATGAGGGTTTATCAACAATGGGATTTTCAAATGAGTCTGGTAGTTTCTTTCTTTTCTGTAGGACAGAGGAAAAAAGATCGATAAAAGGTGGCTCTATTTCTTGAATAGGTAGGGTTTTATCTCTATCACTTTCAGAATTATTAGTGACCTGAGGGGCTTTAGAAGGAAGTTTTCTAGATGAAGGAAGGCCTCGAATTCTATTGAAAAATTTGTTCCAACTATCCCTTATGAGACGCAATTCATCCTCAATAAGAATTTTGACCAAGCCGTGGTGATACATACTATTGTAAGGGTTTCTAGAATGCCTCTGAACTCTTCTTGACATCTTAGCTAAACTCTTACATAAAAAATATGGAAAATTCATTTCCAATTCAGCTTCAAAATGTAAGAGAAGGCGTACATGGTAATTCAGAGTAATTACATACCTCCCTTCACAAGTCAAGTATTTCTACAACACATAAATCACATTGTGCCATTCATCCTGCATCCAATCACGAGGGAAACCCTTCTTCCAGTTTGCAGTCTGATGCTCCTCCTTTAAGAATCTGGTACATACTGCACGCTCTATGGGCCTATTTTTAAACCAACGCTCCCCATGACAAGGTAAACCAGTAGCACGAGCAATTTTCTTCTCAGACACTGTCATAAGAAAATTGCCAATTTGTACCACCTTCCCATCGAATCCCTGAGCGAAATACAGGGTGATTTCATCTTCATATCCTTGAAATTTATGAAAGAATTGATATCATGTTCCTTCAAATTTCTCTTGGCATGCATTGAACTCGGGAAATTTCTCTAACATAGATACAGAAACTGGCTCATGCCGCTCAACTCCCTTTCTCCCCATTTGTCTGAGACTGTGGTTTGGATAGGAAACAGAGGATAAAATAGAAGCTAATAAAAATGATGAAGGTTTATTGAATAAGGAATAAGTTTTGTCAGGGTTTCTCGAGGCTTCTAATGCTTCAGATGTAATGATGATTTGATAAGCTCGTACTTCTCAATCATTCTGATACATGGCGCATAAGAAGTTTATGAAAAAACAACGAAATGATGAAATGTTTATGTATGGAATCATGAAGGAGTGCAGTGCGGTTTGCATAGACAAAAGAGACATCATATATATATATATATAATAATAATAATAATAATAATAATAATAATAATAATAATAATAATAATCTATTTTTAAGGTCACGACCAAGCCAACACACCAAATTGTTGTATGAGACCCCCTTGTTTGTGGGACAAGGGACCCCCCTCTGCCCAACGATTTGACTGGTAAAGTCTACGAAGGTATACATACCCTACCCCCCCTCTGGATTTGAACCTGTGACCTCTTTAGAGGAAACACATGTTCTTAACCATTAGGCCCACTTAGGTTGTATATATATATATATATATTAAAATGATAAGATCTTCATCTCTAGGCACTACGTGCCATAGAGATGAAGATCTATTTATAAGATATAAGGACAGTTATGGAATGATGATGACAAACAGAGGTAAGGTGAAATGGATATGGGTTATATGATGACATTCGAAAGGTAGAAGGACATAGGCTTAGCAAGTATCGTAGGTATAATTCATAGTAAAATTTCCTTAACTTTAATGAAATAAATAAATTCCAAGAAAGATTCATACCTTAGATCAATGTTACCCTTCAGGATCAAAATTTTCAGAAATACTTTGGACTGTCAGGCTTCTGCTGCATGTTGTAGGTACTGTGGCAGAATGAGATTTCTGTAATAGAATACAATTTCCTGTTTTTTCTTTGCTCCAAAGATTGTGCTACTACAAGACTGAGGATTTCTCTTCTGATAAGCTTTCCACTGTGCTGAATGCTACTAGATTTCTTATAGAAAATAGAAGAATAGACTGCCCTTTCAAGGTAAAAAAACTGCAAACTGTCGAACTGTCTATGATCATAGAGTAAAGGACTACAAGGTCTTCATCCACATCCCCCCTTTTGTGCAAATATACCTATGTGAATAAATTTTACTGATGTCGAACATAGGTAAAAATCACTGGATTGCCAACCAATAAGAAAATTTGTTAACCAGTGCGAGATATCCCACCTTTGATGTCAATGGGAATCACAACACTAGATACATTCAAACAGTCATGAATAAATTTGTTGAAGTCAAATGAACTGCAGAATTCTTTTGCCAAGAAACATTAATGTATTTCCTTAGAAAATGACAAGGATACCTTCCATTGAGGCATGCAAGCTCCAAGGTATCTGAAAATGTCTCAAGTTTCAAACCCAAAAAATGATTTGGCGTCGATGGGTTGAAACTTGCTGGAAGGAAATCCTTAAGTAATCTCCCATCATCCAGTTGAGCACAGAACAAACATGATTTTGCAAAAATGAAATAAACACCAACAAACTTTATTACAGAGTCTAGCTAGCCAGTCACCTGGTTTTCTAACTAAACCCTTGCTAAACTGTGCCAGATAAACTGGTTTTCATAGTAGAGCTTATTTTTCTCTTTACTTTTATTCCTATCTTTTATTTCCTATGCTACCCTATTCTACTGGAAATAAGAATATCCTTTCAAGTGTATGCATACTTCCAATGCAGCCAACTACGAATTAGGATTTCTAAATCATGATTGTTCACACAGTGTTTATGAATAAATGTTCAGATATAAAGAACGAGCTCCTCATATGATCTTGATTTCAAAAATTGTTGAAAAGTAAAAGGCTAGAGTTGATAAACTGTGTTAGTCCATACTTTAATAGATCCTTGATTTGCTAGGATTTTTAAGCCAAGCTGATATTCTTCCTCTGGTCCCAAGAAAGCAAGAAATTCTACAATTTCAGGTTCTAGTTGTTCTCCTTCCTCAACTCCTTCCCATAATTCTTGGGCTCCTTCATCAAATGAGGAAGCATAGATGAACAGGTCTATGTATTTAGGTTGAGGACACTTATTGATTTTCTTCTCACTTTGAAAGATGGATTCATCTTCAGATATGGATATGATGTTGTGACAAGGATTAAAAAACTCCTTGTAGTAATAAGCCCTTCTCTACTCAACAAGTTTTTGAACAACTCTAACTTGTTCCAGTTCAACTGTATTGCTCCACAAGTGGATTAGTAACAAGGTTCTTACAACACCTAAATGTTTTGAAACTTTGAATTTTAAAGCTAATTTAACTTATTTGCAAATTTTATTTTATTTTTTTTAAATGTAAATAACTCTAAAGTAAAGAAACTAGATTAAAATTAAGTGTTGTGGGTGCTACTGACCTAGTATTCAAATAGTACTACTTATGAAATCAAAGCTAATCAGAAATGAAAGAAATAAAATACTATGAAATCATTAAACTAACACATTTATATTTGAAATAAATCCTACATTTGCTAAAGAAAAAGCACTCTCTAATCTCCAGTACTTTTTAGTGCCTCCCTGGCAACGACGCCAAAATGTCGAGCTAATTATATTACTACAAACAACCTCCATAAATTATCAACCCAGGGAGGTAAACTTTGAGGCACAAACATTGTATGTGCAGGACTAGAGCCTATCCTAATTCTAATTTACTCTAATCTAATTTACTCTTAATCTAATCTATTATAATTTTAAGCTTCTCTAATCTAAAAATCATTCAAACTACTTTGATGCAAAGATTTCAAATTCATTAATACTATTCAATATTCAAAATTCTAATACTAACTAAATATCTAAATTCTATAAAGCATACAAATCTAAGTTCTATACTAATTACAGAAACGAAATACTTCTAAAAAACTATCTTCAAAAGTAATCTTGATTTAAAGCATCTACCTAATTGAAAACTTATCTATTTTAATGTGACTCAGAAACTAAACCAAGTAACAAAAAACTATATAACATTACAGAAAAAACAAAGTAAGATTTTCTAATTAAAAAGAAAATACAACTAAGTCTATTCCATTTAGAAACTTAAATTTTCAGAAGCAATATATGACTTTAAACTAGAATTGAAAGCTAGAGCAAATCGAATTGAACTTATAAAACTAAGATAAATAATTAAATTGGAAAACACTGTGCATATTACTTCAATAGAAATCAAACAACAAGAAATAGATTCTAACATGTACAAATATGATTTCTACAGCTACTAAACTTTAAGGACAATTCTTACTTTTAATGAAAATAGGAAGCAACAATTAACATAACTATTCGATATAAAAGCTAAAATTACAAAGGAAGGGCTTATGGTTTTCTTGGTGGATCCTTGCCAAGAAAGCCACAAGTCCCTAAGTGACTTGCAGACTGAATTCTAAGCTATGGATATGTAAAAGAGAACATTAACAATAGGAAATAAATCATACTGTAGTCTAAAGAAACATATGTATCATTATGTAAAATACTAAAAACAATATTGTATGAGTCGATCTCTGTCAAATTCAGAAAACCATCGCTTGAGCAATGAAATTCTTCTATATGATATTCATCCTTTATTACATTTCGTTCCATTGTTTTTATAGCTCAGGAGCTAGATAACTAATCCCGATTTCCTAGTGACAGAGCCTATCTTCTATTTAATACACAATCATTTACAGAAGGTAAATGATTCCTTCAATTAATGAGTAACTTCTCATGCCCGAAAAACTCGTTATCTAATAACAGATCTTCATCTCTATGGAATGTAGTGCCGAGAGATGAAGATCTCATTGATTATACGTGAGTCATCAATGAGAGTTGAGCTAGAATATTTGGTTTTGCTTGAGCAAGTTGGTAGCACCTGGAGTGTAGAAAATCTTCCATGATATTTAATCTGCTGTTGAAATCAAAGTATGCTACAAAATCTAATATAATCAGTCATGAGCTTCCAAGAATTACATTTAATCATTAAACAAAAGGAAATTAAAGAATTTTGATCAATGACCATACCTTACTATACTTGCTGAATATTTGGTTATATGTGTGAAAATATAGATGAGTTTATGAGGTCAAATATCAAATGAGGAGGTGAAAGAGTGGATATGGAGGTTGAAAAAAGTGTCAATTTGGCGAGCTAACAATTCCTCGAATCTTGAAAACCCGAAATCATTTGGAGGAATAGCATCGAGTCACAGGACAGGGTCACGTGGAGAAGACCCAAGCGAGGAGTTTGTCACTCACCAGCCCTTTTGGGGTTCATCATTTTGGAGTTTCAAGCTTCGACATTTCAACAACTCTGAGGACAAGGAGTCGGGGCACTTTGCATTGAAAACCCTGAAGTCGCGAAATGCGAAAAGCATCTTTTGGCTTGGAATTTCAGCAATTTAGAATTTTGGCGTTCGGCATTTCGAAAATATTGAGGACAGGAAGTCGGGGCACTTGGTGTTGAAAACCCCGAAGTCACAAAATGCGACGTGTATTTGGAGATGGGTTGTAGTCATGAAGGACGCAGTCACATAGACCGGAATTTCGGTATTTCGTCATTTCGGGTTTCAGGGGATTGAAGAGTCAGAGACTCGCTACTTTAGGATTCCCGAAGTTGCAAAACCTGAAATCCCTTTTTGGAAAAGGTCGCGGTCATATCTAGTGGTCGTGTATAGGTGAAGAATCACACCTAGTGTATTGCTTGTGCCGGTGGAGTTTTTGTGAAGGACCTGTGGATCAGATTCGTGGGGTTCCAGTGAAGGCCCAAAAGAACTAATTTGGTTCTGCGGATTCGAAGAAGAGCGATCCTGTGTGAATTCTAGTCCAAGGGTCGGGGGTCTGCATCATCAGAAAAGGAAGTACAGACAACAACCTCCACATCAAGGTAATTCAAGGTAATATTTTATTAATTGAAGTTTATGTTGATGATATTATTTTTGGTAGTGATGATGACAGGTTAAGCCAGAAATCTGCAAAAGACATGTAGAATGAATTTGAAATGTTGTTACTTGGAGAACTATCCTTCTTTCTAGGACTTCAGATACATCAAAGAAACCAAGGAATTTTTATTTCTCAAACCAATTATATAAGAGAAATCATAAATAGGTTCAGAATGGAAGAATGAAAACCAGTTATCACTCCCATGCAAACCAGTTGTAAGTTGAGCAAAGATGATGATTCAAAGTCTACAGATCAAAGGAAATATAGGTCAATGATTGGTAGCCTACTATATGTGATAGCATCCAGACCTGATGTAATGCAAGCATTTGGACAGGTGGCATGATTTCAAGCAGCACTAAAGGAATCACATGTATTACCGGTAAAGAGGATCTTTAGATATCTCAAAGGAACATAAGAGTTTGGATTGTGGTATCCAAAAGGAAAAGATCTATCACTTATTTCCTACACAGATGTAGATTAGGCAGGTTGTATTGATGATCGATGAAGCATGAGTGGAGCAACGTTCTACTTAGGTGACTGTTTGGTATCATGGCTAAGAAAGAAACAATCATCAATATCTCTATCTACAACTGAGGTAGAATATATTGTAGCAACATAATGTTGTACACAAGTTCTTTGGATGAAACAAACTTTGACAGATATATAGGTTGAGTATGATGAGCCCATTCCAATAGATTTTGATAATACAAGTGTCATCAGTATCTCAAAAAACCCAGTGATGCACTCCAAGATGAAGCACATTCTAATCAAGTATCACTTTCTACAGGAATAGGTTGCAGAAAAGAACATCAGAGTTGAGTATGTGCGCACAAAAGAAAAAGTGGCAGACATTTTACAAAACCACTTCCACAAGAAGCCTTTGAATATCTTCGCCAAATACTTGGAGTTATTTCTACTCCAAAATGAATGATTTTTGAATGCTTATCTTATATGTCTTATATGTACACGAGGAAGTACAATAAGAGGACAGTTCAGTCAAGGGGAGCAGCCACGAATGGAAAGATACCTTTGTCATTGATGACAAAGGGGGAGAGATTTATCAGATGCAGAGGACAAAGGAAAATTTATCACATGCAAAGGACATAGGCATGGTTCCAGGGGGAGCATGAGTGATATTATTTCAATATTGCATGAGAGTGTAGCCATCAATGCCAAAGGGGGAGATTTTTGATTAAGGTTGGTTGTCATTGATGTCAATCCTTGAAGAAATCCCCATAGCACAAAGGTTTGGGTAATGGACCCAATATTTTTTGATGTAAATATGACTTATTATTGTTTTTTCATGGTTGAGAAGAAGTAAATATGGATGAACTCCAAAGTGGTCCCCTTATGGTGAAATCCCTCATGCTTTGCGGAGTAAGAGAACCCATGCATAATTGTGGAATAATGAGATGAAGGATAGTGAATTTTTCAGGGAAACTATTTGAGATTGATAGTGCTTGTCATGCCATTTCTGGTGGTATGTATAACGTTACATAACTCCTCGCGGTTAGAGAGTTATGACCATGTGAAGTTGGAGAACCCAGGTTTGGGTAATGGACCCAAGTTTGTTTGATGGATAACGGTATGATTTTTTCTATATTTGAAGGTAATAATATTCTATATGGATATTACATGTCATTCCATTTCTGGTGGTATGTGGAATGTCACATAACACCTCATGATTTGATAGTTATGGCCTTACGAAGTTGGAGGACCCTCATATGTCATCTAGAAGCCCCAAAAGGTCAAAGTAGCCAAAGTGGTTTAAGAGATTTTAAAAGGTAAATAATAAAGTGAAGTGATGAGTGTATTATAATTCAAAGTGAATACAAAATAAATCATTTCAATAATAAATTTAACGGAGAAATTAGAAGTGGGTTAACCCTAAAATAAGGAAAGTGGGCCAAGTGACCTAGAAGATGTTTTTAAGGAAGCTACTTGGAGAGTATAAATAAGAGGAAAGGCTCTCTCATTTTAATTACACTTGCAAATATTGAATATCTATAGGTGTCTAAGGTAACCAAGGATATCTAAGCCGAATTTCTGAGGGAAGGTGAAGAAAAGAAGGCCAAAATGCAAGGAAGGATAAATTCTTTTGATGGTGCTTTCTAATGTATGTTATTTATAGGTCATCTCACCATTTTCGCTATAATATTTTTTATATAATGATTCAGATCGTGAAATTTTTATGCTGTTGAGAAAACATACCCAAGTATTTTTGGTAAAAAATTAATCTTGTGGGTCATTGTATTTTGGGAGTGTTATAACAATAAATTGTACCACACTTGCTTACCTAGAATCAGGCCAACTCATATCCCTTCTTTGCCAAAAACTACTGAACAACTCTTCTAAAAACTCCATTTTTAAAAGTCCATGCTAGCTGGCCCACTACAGCCCGCATGGATCTACAGTTTCCATGCTAGCAGGCCCACTACAGCCCGCGTGTACCTTCAGAATCATGAAAAAAGGAAAGTTGTCGATGGGACAAAAAGCTGTGGGTGAGTTAACTGAAACTCCCAGCCATGCATGGCTGAGGGTTCGTCCAAAACCCTAGCTCCTTCTAGCCTATAAAAGAAGGGGTAGGGGTACCATTTGGAGGAGGAAAAAATACAATGAAGAAACTCTGCCCATTTACATAATCCATTGTCCCAACCCTTTAGCCTTTCCTCATGCCAAAGGAGATTTAACACAAAGCAGTTGGAGGACAAAAGAAGAGGAGCCCAGGATCAGGTTCAAGGAGCGGTGGTCGGTCTCAGCGTTTTGTAAGTTGATTCACTTTCAGTAATAAAAATAATACTTTTCCCATCCCAATGCATGAATTGTCTATGGTTTGGTTAATTTATGCTTGATTTCTAACCCTTGAGTATAGAAGTAGCACACATGAATAGTTGTTGTTTGTCTTGAGTGCAGGTCATCTGTGGAAGGAGCAACACAAGCAAGTAATCGAAGAGTAATGGAGGATCTACATCGAACGCCGGTAATAAGGTTGGTGGTCCTTTTCCATGCATTTACTATGAATAAGGGGTTTAAATCTTGGGTTGTAGGTAAAAAAGTAGTTACTATTTGGTCAAAATCTGCATGCAAGTCTGACCCTAGTTTGCTAGTCCATAGGGTGTTTTTCCCAACAATAGAATTGGCAACTCCACTGGGGAGAATACTCTTTAGGGTTATTGGATTTATTTAAGTTTTTGGGTAGTTTAAAGATTTGGTTTTCTATTTTTCTTTGCATGTCTTTTTCTGTAAGGTCTGAGCTAGCAGGGAGTCTGGTTTTCCATACCATCTTTCCCTGACTTTTGCTTGACTATATTTTTCGGGACACACAGAGTTACACACGGCCTGCAGAAGGCCTGCACATGTGTACCCGCACCCCAGTCTCTTACAGCCCGTGTGTGAACTCTAGCTGTAGAGATAGCAATAGCGTGTAGGAGTTCAGAGAACTTTAGAGGTAGTCCTCCTCTTCCCTGTCAGAATTATACATTCTCAGGGGGTTTTCTAGAATCCTGTCTGAGTCTCGCTAGTTCACAGTCCTATCTCAGATTTCTTTTTTCACCTTATTATTCCTTGCATCATTTTTCTTTTCTGTTAGAAAGAGCATCCAAGCCTTCAAGGGACCCTGGTTATCAATACCAGAGGCCTATTCCTGGTCTGGACTACCTGTTTTCATTTTTTTCCTTAGAATTTAGATATACACGCGGCCTATATAAGGTCAGCCCGCGTGTACATGCCTTATGTCTCTGTTCAGCACGTGTTTGCACGTGTGCTATTTTAGTGACAGTCGCGTGCTTGACAGGCTACTTTTTTTTTAGGGTGGGACAGTCATCCCCTCCTTTGATAAGAAGTATTCCTCTCAGGTGTTTGAGTCTAGGTTTGAACAGTCAGTAGGTTAGGCCATCTTACCCTTAGCCTACTTTTTCTCAGTTAATAGTTGTTGTTTTTAGACAAGCATGAGAGTCTTTGTTTTCTTTTATTGCTATTGTGTGATTCTTTACTTTGATTCTTTGCAATCTGTGCTTTATTTCAGAATTTATTTTTCTTGGTTTTTTGCTTGTTGGTATTTTCCCGTTTTTTCTTTACTAGCACTTAAATAAAAAAAAATCTCTTTTCATTTTCTTCTTTGGTTGAAGAGTGTGTTTCTACATCATTAGTTAGGGAGAAGTATTTTATTTCGTAAGTTTTTTGCAGTGCACTTAGAGCATAAGTAGCTCATAGTTGAGTGAAATCCCTTTGTGTTTGCTGTCTAAAATCTTAGAAAAATTAAAAAAAAAAAAAGAAATCTTTCTTTGTGAAAAGTTGTTGAAATTTTGCATTTAGTAAAAGTCTTTTGTTTCCATCTTTTTTCATTCATTTTTTATTTTGTCTTTACACATCATCAGTTTTACCCTCATACTCCTTGACGTAAGAAAAATCCATAAAAGCAATACTAATCTTAAAATCTACTGGACTTTTATGTTTGTAGGGTTCACAAACTAGTTCAGGACTAGGGCCTTGAATTAGGTTGGAGAGGAAACTCTTCAAGGCCATTCAAAATAAAACATTAGAGCTTGAGCTAAGGAGTGTCTAAGTCCATTTTTGTGGAAGTTATCTGGGACCCCCCTCTAACACAAGGGATAAACATGAGGTCGCGTGCGGAAAGGTAGCAGAGATAACCCCTCCAAAGCTGGACCAATCGTAGTGGAGAACACATATCGAGGGCTTGTTTTGGGATTCCGTCATTTGCATTTTCCACAGGGGCTTCGTGGGTCTCGAATCCATTCGAGGTCATCAGTTGTCTTCCAAACCATTTTCTCTCGATACCCTTGACAGGTTTCGGTCTTGATACCCTACTCATTGTGTTCTACCCGACTTTCGACTGTACCCACCTGGTGACTGTTTGCGTGCTGGCAACCTAGTTGTTCTCGGTCAATCTGTCAGCAGATGAGCAAAATAGAGACCGCTCTGCATGCCTTGCAGGGTTCACCAAGGCAGAACATCTATAGCAGCAAGAGTGTTAATAGAAAGCAGAAAAACAAAACAGAAAACAATCTAATCT
>ML814340.1:0-11488 GCA_009831015.1 Picea engelmannii | reverse complement strand
GGTCCATTGGCGGTCGGGAGGCCGACTTAAGCATTTAATGTGCCGTATTAGCAGATGCGCGTCTTTTTATGTGGACAGTCGCGCGTCGGGCGCTTAAGCGCGCACAACACGTTCTTATCCCGCGCATACGCGCGCACCTTACTGATATGAAGTGTCTTTCAATTTTTGTATAGTTTTTTACCCTTCTGGAATGCTGTAAACTTCATTCTGTGCCATGAATGACTTCATTGTTGTTTTGATGATGTGGAGTTCTTGTCGCCATGTGCAGACGAAATTTCAGTGATAACACTAGTTGCCAATCTTTTTAGGGACATACACAGGTGACTATGGGGGTATACTGCGGTACCTAGGACAGACATCGGGCCACGATTTGTAAAGTATACCCGGAGGGTGCTTTCGTGTTCGAGTTGCACTTGCACCGATAAGTTGATCTAGTGTTGGTTGTTGTAACTGTTCTTCCAAATAGTTTAGTGATTGCTTGACTTATCTCTTAGGGGATTCTTTTTAGTGTGTGTTACTTTTGAACATTTAGAATACCTTAGTGTGTTGTGGATCTTCTCACACAGTGGAGGATCCCAAGCTCCGCCGGTCACGAAGGCTTCTTGGCCTGCCACCGGTTACACTGGAGCCACCCCCACCACCATTAAGGTGGAAGCTAGACCAACAAGGGTCTTTTGAAGCGAACAGGTTACAATTCTTTGTGCCCGAACAACTCCCAGAGGAATCAACCGCCAATCTTGGCTCAGTTGAAACCCCAACCGCTGATATCTTGGCACCGTTTATTGTACCAATGCAATTTCATGAATGCCAGACAGTGCCTCACACAGCTATGGAAACAAACACTGTTACTTCTTATGGGAATTCTTCAATTCGCACCACAGTTGCTACCACAGGAGAGTCATCTCCTAACTTACCATCATTGGTCTGAACGACCATGATCTCAGCCGCAACTACATCGCACAATGGACTGAACCCGTCTATGGCGGCGACCACAACCCCCTTCACAGCTAGTGCGACAGGCCCTCTGTTCTCATACGTTATGCCTAGTTTGGGTACAAGTCCTCCACTAACCTACTCCACTTTAAAGACTTTGGGTCTGGGGGCAAGGAGCTCTAACGCTCCTCTTTAAGGACAACTTGGGGGCACTCCTATCCCTTTTAATGATTTTCCTTATGCAAGAGGTCATATCCCTCCTTCGTCCCCTTCACTTGGTGGTTCGCATCAACAGTTCGTCGGGCAGCCTACACACACTAGTTTATTTGGAGCAGGGAGTCAAGGAACACCTGCGCACAGTATGTTGGTAGGTTCGACACCGTTCTCTTGGAACGAGACATTTGGTAACAACACTTTCTCATCAGTCATTTTCCCGTCTAGGGGTAATCCCATTTTTGGACAATCTAATCCTGCACAGGGTACTATTCCTACATAGGGGGCACATATAGCAGGACCTTGGAACTCAGGACAAGGATCCATTCCCTCCTCTGGAATGTCGTTCTGGGGTAATTTTTTCCACAGTCAATGGAACCCTAGACAGACTACTATGCCTCTCCCATCAAGATCGGCATGGGGTAATCCTTCCCAAAGTCCTTCAAACATGATGCATGCCCAACACTCTATGTCCTTTATGGGAAATCAATCGATGATGTCTGCACATATGAAAAATCCTTATGCTGGTCAGGGCCATGGTTTCTACCAGAATCTGGGCCAGCAGCCAAACTTTTCCTGGTAACCTGGTGCCAGTCAAACTCCAAGACCCTTTTTCCCAGGTTATCAGCAGCAACCCAAACTACCATTCCTGGCGACTTTGCACTTGCTAGATTTGACAAGGTTGTTAAATGATCCTATTTGTCATGATCCATGTTGGCCTCTTATGCCATCGAAGTTTCCTTCGGACATTCCAAAGTTCGAGGCCAAGCCTAATGAAGATCCAGGTGATCATGTGACTACCTTCCATCTTTGGTGTTCATCTAACTCATTGAAAGATGACTCCATATAGTTGCGATTGTTTCAATGTACTCTTATCGGGAGTGCCATGAAATGGTACATTGAGCTCGATCGCTCAAGATACTCTTATTTTGGTGAATTGGCGATGGCCTTCCTTAACCATTTCCAGTTACCTGCGAGATATGACGTTGGCACAAAGTTGCTCGCCAATTTTGAAAAGACAACAACGGACCATATCTCTGATCATATTCGAGAATGGAGACGCCCGAAGAGTCTAATAAAAGTACCAGTCCCACCAGCATTACTGCTTGAGTGGTTCCTTAAGTCTTTGGTCCCACAGTTATCCAAAGACATTGCGACTTCTAGAGTTTTCTCCGAAGAAGATGCCATCATGAGGGCTCAACATTTTGAGCTCATATATTCTCAGTCTGGTTTATTATACAACATCTTACCAGATGCGCCATGTTCGATACTGGATAAAACTAGATAGAGATTTGGACCACATGCCGATGGTATTGTTGGTTCAGCCCAAACCAAGCCCGCTGAGCAATTGACAAAATAGTTGCAATAGTTATCCACACAACACACAGTGGCCAGCCAAACTACTGCTTTGGCTACTCCCCCTACCCAAACGTCGGACGTACACTCCGTGCAGTCGACTAACCCAAAGGCCACCCAGCAGCCTGAAGGGAAGAAAAAACAACGAAAGAAGGGTAAGGGGGATAAAAAATCCACTGATAATGCTGACGGGGACACTATAGAAAAATGGAAGGCGAGGTATCCATGCAACTTGTGTGTGGAAGACCACCTGACCCATATTTGTCCTCGACTTATAGAGGCCCAAAAGTTTGTCACACAGCAACAACATGCAGTGTTGACAAATCCTTTTCAACATGGGCAAAATTTAACTCAAGCCTCTACAAGTACAAAAGGGGGCAGCCAAGAAACCTTCCCTCCTCCAAACAATCCCTCATCCGCGAACGTATATATGGTTAGGGGTGATGCTTTCATAATGACTAGAGCGCATGACTATAGTAAACCAAGTGCTTTTGAGAAGGGTAAAGAAGCTGATCTCCCATCTCTTCCTCTACAGATTGAGAAGACGTTGGGAGAAACAATGACACGCATTCCAAAGGGTGCATTTAAAAGAGCTTCTCACAACCCAAACGCAAGGGCCGCCCAAAATTACTTTGTGGTGGAGGATTTATCACAAACCCCTTATGCCATGTCTGCCTTGGAGGTCCTCCAAAGTTGCCCTACTAAAAAAAAAGCCTTGTTAACCACTTTGGGCTCTACTGAGACTTGTAATCCGGGCACCCTCATGTTAGATACAACCGACTTAAAACCTCATTTGCCTTACCACGTAGCATTTCAGATAGTAGTGGCTCATCCCATGAAAAATTTTACTCAGAATATATTCCACACAGTGGTCAACGAGGGTGCCTCGACATGCGTTATGTCATTAGCATGCTGGAAGGCCATTGGCCAGCCCATTTTGTCTCCATCACCTACTCTCCTCACTTCTTTTGACGATCGTTCGTTCTGACCACATGGCATCATTCCTTCTTTCCCTGTGCAGTTAGGAGGGAAGACCATGTGTGTCGAAGTAGAGGTAGTCGATGCTCCCCTCGACTATAACCTCTTGTTAGGATGGAGTTGGACTTATGTTATGCAAGCTGTGGTTGCTACATTTTTTCGAGTCTTGTTGTTTGCACACGAGGGTCGGATAGTGACCATCGATCAACTGTCTTTCTCCAAACCTGACCCAGTTTTGGGGGCATCCATGGTCCCGATGATTGATAATCCTCAACCAGGTGTCGTTAACATAGGAGTTGGTTTGTACCCATCCTTGATGGGTACCTTCGATTACCCACCTCCTCACAATGATATCAAATTTATATCTAGTCACCATAAGGTTGAGATTTTTCAAGTTTCATCATTCTGCATGACTTACTTTGAGGATCCTTAGATTCTTCTTTCCCCATCAGCCACGATGGATGAGACAGGGCACCCAAGCATGTCCATGCCCTTGTCTACCATTGAGGTAGCGTACTCTTTATTCCAGCAAGATTCAACTAACCCTGATCTGACTCCTGCACAAGAGTTAGATCCACTTCTAGAGCCTATTTGGGATCAGGGTTCTCTCGCTAACGTCGATTTGTTAGACTTAGTCTTGCCTTCTGATGAAGCAGTAATTGAAGCAATGACTAGTCTGGATGAACCTTGGGAAGATATTCATCACATATCATATTTTCTCCCAGAGTTAAGCCGAATCAAAGCAGGAGAATTCACCGTGACTATGACTGGAGATAGGTCTTGTCATACTAATCCCTTAGCTACACACAAGATCTATGCTGAAGGTAATATGCAAACTATTGCTGAAATGATACCTATTAATATCTCCAGAACCCCTGGCATCATAGACAAAGTTTTCGTCAGAGCATAAAGCTCCCCCGAGGAGATGCTAGGCATCGACCCACAAAGAGTCTATCATGAGCTAACTTTGTTGTTTTTCAAGCTCGCTTTGAGATCCAAAAGCAACATCTGGTGAGACTGCATTTATGCTTTTCGATCTCATCCGGATTAACTGAGAAAAGTAACCATTATGGATTCTTCTTTAAGCCCTTTTCAGACTCCTTAAATATGAAAATATTGCCGAGTGACCTTGTTTCTTCACACTCGTTAAATTGGTCCAGAAGAACGTTCCTTAAACGGGTCTCCTTTTAATCCCTCTTCAGACCCTCTAAAAATGAAAAGATTGCCAAGTGATCTTGTGGCCTTTCACGCTCGTTAAACTGAAATTTGAAGTCATGTCTATCTGGCGGTAGTTTACCCCTTTTTCAGTCCGGACGATCAACTGTACGAACAAAGGTATACTCTATCGAATTCCCATTCTTTAGAAGAGTACTCTCAGGTATAATTTTATTCCTTTTTTGGGCCTGAGGGACTAAATTTACGAAAAAGTAACCCCCACGGAGTCCATAGTTAAGCTCTCTTCAGACTCCCTAAAATTGAAAAGATCACCGAGTGACCTTATTCTTTCACACTCGTTAAATTGGTCCAAAAGAATATTCTTGACAGAGTCCATAGTTAAGTTTTTTTCAGACTCCTTAAAAGTGAAAAAATGGCCGAGTGATCTTGTCCTTATCACACTCGTTAAAATGGTTTTGAATTGACATCTAATCGGTGCTAGTTTACCCCTTTTTCGAACTGATTAGACTATTGTCGAAAAAGGTACCCCAACGGAGTCTCCTTTTATGTTTTTTTAGATTCTCTAAATATGAAAAACCACCGAGCTTACCTTCTCTGGGCTCGTTAAACTTACATCGAAGGACGTTACCATTGTGTGTTCTATCAACCGCACTTGCATACCTTATCCACCAGCCTTGTGACAGTTTGCTTCTGCATCTTAACACCTTTGGCCACCAGAGGATTTTCCCTGAGTATCATTTTACCAAAACATCAGTCTTGTCCTTGTGCTTTGAGCTTGTATGTTTGCAGTACTCATTCCTCCATTGTAATGTAATATTCATTTATTCTTTTTCCAAAATTATTGAAAAGAACAAAAAAAATCAAATATACCCCAAAAAGAGGATGGGAAAAGTATTTTATTTATTGGCAGCATAATGAGTCGCCCTTGGATAAAGCACATCTATCCGTTTAATCATCAGACTATGGGATGTAGTATGACCTTAGGAATATTTTCTCGCTATATAGAGTTGTGTCCTCCACCATTTGGTTATTCTTCAAAACATATGGAGAGTTTGCGTTGCCTCCTGCTTCGTAGAATTATGATTAAAATATATGCTGCCTGAGTCTTATCACTTGTCGTGCTATTGTCCAAGGGAATTTTGTCACTAAGCCTGAGTCGGCCCCTCTGAAATATGTCTCTTGTCCGCATACCTGGCCATCCTAAACACCCAATCAAGTCCTTGTTTGAAATCATTGAAGCCTTCAATCTGATCACAAAGATTATCAATTTTGTCCATGACCGATGAGTCGTCGAAGACCTCTGGGTAGTGCAGTCGTACACTCATATTACACTCCTACCTGAGTTTTGAAGATTTTGAATTTGTTTCTCAAGCTCTGAAGCCCTCATCTCCAGCCATCAGGCCTTATCAGCTTCTACGAAGATGGATACTTTGCATGTATATCTTTTTTACTTCGAGATGTAGATCCGTTGTGTACCATTCGTGGATACAATTTATATAGTTATATGACATGGATCTACAGTGTATTTGATTGGTATCCATGCGTTCTATTTTATCCCAAGCATGGGTATGCCCGCCTCGGTGAGACATTTGTTATTTTGCAGACAACACCTCCTGGTTCCTGATCCTTGGGCTCAATCGTTTGGTACATCAGTAAAGATTGGTAATGTATTTCGGCCATCAGATGCTCTTCTGCCCTCACACATTAGGGGGCATCTGTTATAACCCTAAATTGCACCACACATGCTTACCTGGCATCAGGACAACTCATATCCCTTCTTTGCCAAAAACTACTGAACAACTCTTCTAAAAACTCCATTTTTAAAAGTCCACGCTAACTAGCCCACTACAGCCCACGTGGATCTACAGTGTCCATGCTAGCATGCCCACTACAGCTCGTGTGGATCTACAGTGTCCACGCTAGCAGGCCCACTATAGCCCGCGTGTACCCTCAGAATCATGAAAAAAGGAAAGTTGCCGATGGGACAAAAATCTATGGGTGAGTTAACTGAAACTCCTGGCCATGCATGGATGAGGGTTCATCCAAAACCCTAGCTCCTTCTAGCCTATAAAAGAAGGGGCAGGGGTACCATTTGGAGGAGGAAAAAATATAGCAAAGAAACTCTACCCATTTACGTAATCCATTGTCCCAACCCTTTAGCCTTTCCTCATGCCAAAGGAGATTTAATGCAAAGCAGTTGGAGGACAGAAGAAGAGGAGCCTAGGATCAGGTTCAAGGAGCAGTGGCCGGTCTCAACGTTTTGTAAGTTGATTCACTTTCAGTAATAAAAAGAATACTTTTCCCGTCCTAATGCATGAATTGTCTATGGTTTGGTTAATTTATGCTTGATTTCTAACCCTTGAGTATAGAAGTAGCACGCATGCATAGTTTTTTTTTGTCTTGAGTGCAGTTCATCTGTGGAAGGAGCAGTGCAAGCAAGTAATCGAAGAGCAATGGAGGATCTACATCGAACGCTGGTAATAAGGTTGGTGGTCCTTTTCCATGCATTTACTGTGAATAAGGGGTTTAAATCTTGGGTTGTAGGTAAAAAGGTAGTTTCTATTTGGTCAAAATATGCATGCAAGTCTGACCCTAGTTTGCTAGTCCGTAGGGTGTTTTTCCCAACAACAGGGAGTTACACTCCGTGGAAAATAGGGTTTGTGGCTAGTCCTGAAACTAGTCAAAAATAGGTGTTTTGGGTAAAAGCTTCATAATGTCTTCATAACAGATCCAAATTTAGTGAGACCAAATGTGTGGTTTAGGGTACTATCTGTATTATTATTTGTAATAGTTTTAGATCAATTCAACAAATATTTCATGTGGGGCACACTCTACAAGGTTGATCTCTAGAATAAGTCAGAATTCAACAAGGTATGCCATTTTTTCTATAAATCTTTTTCTGAGAGGTTCCAAGTAGTGACACCTGGAGGAATTGTATAAAACAAACTGAAGAACATTGTGTATAAGTTTCATATCTTTATACATTACATGTTCAAAGTTATGATTACTTCAAGTTAGGGTTGTTGACTAATCCAAAACTAGGCATGTGAGACTAAAGAAAAGTTTGGTGAAAATTCTACTCTCTTGTCGTTAAAGTTAAGGAAGGTTTGTAGGAATGTGATCATATACACTAGGTCTATTACAAAGCTACAAATCAGATTTGGATGATGAAATTGATGAGGGCTTTTGGTTGAGGTACATGGTTGAGACAAGTAGTTGATGATGTTGGTACATATTGATGAGTAGTTGACACAAGATTGGTACATACTTGGTACATGGTTGGATGCACTTGTTTATGGTACAGGTTGATTATGGGTTGAGGTACAGGTTGATGCATGGTTGATGCATGGTTCAGATTTATTGGTACAGGTTTACATCGGTATATCTCACAGTGATAGTGTGACAGTGGTTCCATCATTCTAATTCTACTTCAGGGTGGTAGGACGGGGCAAGGACAGGTGTTTTTAGCCACCTTCCAGTTGTATATGGATAACATAGGGGATTGTAGCCTCCTTTTGGTTGTAGCCAAAGAATTGGGGAGTTGGAGCTTCCCTCAGGTTGTAGCCTGAGAAACTAGGGGTTGGAGCCTCCTTCTAGTTGCAGCTGAAAAACAAAGGAAGTTGGTGCTTCCAATGAATGTAATTCTTCAAGACATATAAGAAAAATATTTATGTGGTTTTCTCCCGATTTGGGTTTCCACATAAAACACTAGTGTATTGTGTATGCGTGTGATTTCTTATTTTTTACTGCTCATTATTGGATAATAATTCTACATTGATATAACATTTGAAGAAAAATGATTATAATTATGCTATTATTGATTCACCCCCTCTCTCAGTAATCCAACAATATATATGTATGTGTGTGTGTGTGTGTGTACTATGTGATAGAAAAATGTTTGGTTACATCAAAAAGGTACATGGAAGGGAAAAATATGGGCCCGCATGCCCATGATATCATCATAAAGACTACAAAAACATCTATAGGATCATAATCCTCCTGCACCACATTGTGATCTGAGTAGCACACCATTGCATGCGCCACTCATCGAAGTAGGTGGTTTAGACTCTCAAGAACCCCCACTTTATGCCTTTGCAAATGTATGGGTACATCTTGCCTCCTTAGAGGAGGGACACCCATCGTAATACCACGAAGGTTCCTCTCAACCTCTCGGAGACCCCCCACCGCTACCTCGTGCTCTATGACTATCTATGCATCTCCACGATGCCCTAGTACTGATATTTTTGCTAGATGTGATGCACCTCTGTCTGCATGGCGAAACAATGCATCTGTTAAAAACCCCTCTACGTACATATAAAATTAATATAAAATTAAAAAAAAAAAAACATATGACAATATTTTGGTTTCTTTCGCGATGCATCCTAGTCTATGCCCTATGGAAGGGCCAAGTCCAGGCTACCCCAGAAATATACTCCGACGTATGGGAAGTCCTCAATGAAAATCAATTGACATCTCAACCAAGCAAAGAAGTCAGTTGTGAATTTAAATTCTGATTTTGTTCCCAACCTTGGAGACAAGCTCATCCAACTTTCCATTCTTGGTTTAGTCATTGGTCGCACCATCAATGCGATCTGCGGCTACATCTGAGGTATCCATTCTAGGAAAAATGAAACCAAAAAGGAACCATACCTAAATTGTTTTTGATTCCTACTCCTACATTTTGTAAGTTGATCCTTCACATTTCGAAGGAAAGCTTCACTACAGTTGAACAACCTTGGCTCCATGCATTGTAAAGAACAATCCATTTGGGATTTCAAGGCCAAATTCGCACTGGTGATACCTACCAAATTGGTTATGGAAAACAAGATGGATCATAGGGTCAAATCCCTAACTTATTTAATCATGATTCAACCTCCAACCAATCATGACCCCTGAACAAAATGATATGCCACGTATACCTCGGCACGCACAGGAGTTTCCCACTGTCCAAAAAAAATGATAGGAGCCCCTCTCTTCGAGAGGCCAGTCATAAAGTATACATCCTATAGCTCAATTTTGAGCAGTTTTGGCCCAATATAAAACGCTTGTTCGGCGTCATCCCACAACCCAATCATATACTCAAGTAGCAATACTTATTTCTTCATCTTTTGTAGTTTAAAGTACTTGAGGAGGCCACAATTCCTCAATGTGGCCCTTGTTTGTGGGTTTTGCAGCACAACTATGTCGTCGATATCGTGTTGATGCTCTTTGCACTAAATCATGGTTTTTATCAATGCAAAATGAAAATAATTCTATTAAGAACCATTAATGATCTCATTATAGAATTTTTTGAGGTATTTTTAGATTAAAAATCAATTTATTTTTTCATTCTGTGTCGGCGCTCCCTTAAATGCATACAAAGAGTGATAACGCTCCCTTGGAGTACATGGGCACTGAAAACACGGTTGACGCTCCCCTCAGCTCTTTGAGGGAGCGTTGATATGGTTCGGTGCCTAGGGGTTCCTAGGGAGCCTAGACTGAGACTAAAAACTACTTTAAATGAAATTCTAGACCATACAAAATGACTAGATAGAGTTGAAGACCAAACTGATCTGGACAGAAGTGAAAATGATGGACTATAGCTCTAATTCCAACAACTTCAAAATCACTCTCTGAAGTCAAAATTACCATTGATAGAAGAGGTTTTCACAAATGAAATGGTAAATGATATTTTTTGGCCCTATTTCATTTATATAGGTTCATTTTTTTCTAACCTATAGTCTCTTTTGGGTTTTTAAATCTTTTTCAGAGAAGTCACTAATACCTAGGAATGAAGATTTGTCGTCACTTGCAAGTTTCAAAGAGGTATTGTTCCGTTTAACCTTGTCACACTGACAAGCATAGTCTCAGTTCTTTCTCACGCTCGAAAAAACATGAGAAGGTAACCAAGTAGACTTTTATCTCTTTTTCGGACACGTAAGGATATACGAAAAAGGAACCCCCAGGATTCTCCTTTAAGCTCTTTTCAGACTCTCTAAACATGAAAATATTGTCGGGTGATCTTGCTTCCTTTCACACTCGTTTAAAAGGATTTTAAAGGGCATATCTCGAGTAGCAATTTATCTCTTTTTCGGAATTTGGAGACTAATATTACGAAAAAGGACAACCTTGGAGTTATATTTAAGTTATTTTCAGACTCTCTAAACATGAAAAACCACTGAGATTTCCTTCTCTAGACTCATTAAAAATTACACATTGAAGGGCCCATATGGGACCGAACCCATACTTCTTTCGGTTCGTTAAACAAAAGAAGAGGAACTTAGCAAAGGTGAGTTATATCAAGCATGTGTTATCCTCCTCGAGCTCGTAAAAAATAAAAAGAGGTATTCGTCTATTTGGATGGGGGGAAAAATTGAAGGAAGTAAGCCAAGCCATTTTTGGAAACATCACAGGTCACTCTTGCAGTTGTCAGGCGAAATATATGTCGTTATAATAACATTGTAGTACTTGCCCAACCATTTAATTGTCAACCCGGGGTATGTAGACTGACGAAGCACACGCACTGTATATGTAGGACTGAAGTAGAACTAATCTAATCTAATCTATGTTGCTGAAATCAAACTAATCTAAGAAAGCATTGAAACACTAACCAGGAAAGCATGAAATTGCCTAAGGGAAATACAACATGTGAAGAGTTAACACAATGAGCTCATACAACATATCAATCTCAAATCATATTGCAATAGTCAAATGACAAAACATGAAAGAATAACAAAGCTGAGAATTCCCTTCTCCTGGTTACAATCACATCCTAATTGAATTCTAACTCTAATTCCTAATTCTCTAATTGAATTCTCATGAAGAGAGAGCACTCTCTTATATACATGAAGAA